>ML859671.1:0-24152 GCA_009831015.1 Picea engelmannii
TATAACTTTACATAGTATTTTTTTCAATAATATTTATGGATTTATCATAATATGTCCACGTGTTTATAACTTTACATAGTATTTTTTTTAATATGAAATGTTTAAACATTCTTCTTTTTAATTATTTTATTTTTTGAATTTTTTTTTCTTTCTTTTTTTTCAAGTAAATCCTGGTGGAAAACCTTCCGATTATTTCCTCATGATCCATGGATGGTAAACATGGTAAACCATTGGCCCTGATTATGGAGCCTAATCTCTTGAATTCCCCAACTCATCACTGGGGAAATATCTCAAGTCTACGAAGTCTAACCCTTTGACTTCCCCAACTCATCACTCGGGGAGAGATCTCACATCTCGCTCATGACCGTGGGCCCTTTACAAAGCCTAACCCCTTGAATTCCCCAACTCATGACCAGGGGAGAGATATCACATATATCTCATGATTGCTTGAGCCAACAACCTTAAACCCTCATTATGGAGCCTAACCCCTTGACTTTCCCAAGTCATCACTCGGGGAGAGATTATAAGAAATTTGAGGAGCATACATTGTACATGAATTACACAAAAAATGATATTTGTATATTAACCTATTGTACTCAATTACAATATATTTATATAGTTAGCCTTAGATCCAACTTAATTCCAAGCATGGAATATAGGTTGAGAGAATCTCTCAACAAAAACCAACAAATCTCAAAACAAACTTTAAAAATAAACATTATTCCTAACACCCTCTCTGTTGTGTTGGTTTTGTCACTTGGGTGAGAAAAACTACAACACTTGCATTCCTATATGATCTTTCTAGACAAGACATAAGTTTGTGAGTGGGTTAAAAAATCCAAACACATGTATAAACAAATAAATAAACTAAAACAACTAAGAAATAAATGTTAGAAAGCATGAGAAACTTAGAACCATGAAAATCAAACAATGACCAATATAATGCTACCAATGGATCCATAGATTAGTAGGAAAAACACCATAGAGAAAAATAGGGACTCATGAGTCCTCTCTTCCTCCTTGGGAGGGCTCTTGAGTTCCCTAATGGAGATCTCTTCATACAATGGAAGAAATGGCAAATGGTGAAGAAGAAAATTGCCTATTCCCTAAAGAGGTGAGTTGAATGGCCTACTGCAATGATGTTTGAAAGCTCCAAAGAGAAAAGAGGATTCTCAAGGGAGATTTCTTGCCGCATAAAAATACTATGAAGATATTGGTTTCTTAGTGCACCCATGGCTCTTATTTATAGCATTCATACATGGAAAAATGTAATTGGTTCATAGTGTGAACAAGGGGCCTTTTAGGGCACCCTCTAGTCCTTGACCAACCTCCCATTTGAATTTCTCTCAGATATGAGGGTCAAATCGTGTTGGGGGTTGGTCCATAAGTGGTTGAGGGGCTGACAAGATCCATTAATGTTCCTTTCATAGAAGTGCACAACTTTTCTCGTACACAGTCACACATTTTGCACATTGTGCACGCTGAGGGTTGTGTTGGACCGTGCACACTGTGCACTGTGCATACACTTCCTTTGGTGAATTTGTGCACTGTAATTTTTGACCCAATTGTATAATTTTTTTCCTTTTGAATCCATTTTGGTGTTGTAGGTGGACTAATTTCTATTTTCATTGTTGTGTTTCTTTAACCATTTGCGTGCAATGTTGCAGATGATATTTCAGTGATAACAGATACCCCCTAATGTGTGAGGTTATGAGCATACTTATAGCCGAAATACATAAATGCTTCTTTTGCTGAGAGTGCCTTTGTAATGAAGAGTGAATATAGGAACTGGAAGAGGGATTCACCAGAGGGAGAGGAATGTTGGCCCTCGACCAAGTTTTGAGGAACACTTGGTCATATTTGACCCTTTTTGGACTTCGACAGCCTGTCAAAGAGGGAGCGCTAGGCGAAGTAGAGATCACAGGATCTCGGCCCATTTTTGGGACCTTTTAGGGTTTTCGGTTAATGTAAAGGGAAAGGGATTTCGTCATGTGGTTTTACCCACGTTTAGGCCCATTTTTGTAATCTATAAATAGATACTTAGGAGGACAGTAGTAAGGGAGTAATAGTAGTAGTACATCTATGTGATGTATAGTTGATGGCTTAGTGCTAATAACTGGATCTGTGTGATCTACTGCATATTGTAAGTGCTCTGTGCATGATTGTAAGAAGCTTGCAGAGCTCTGTGCAAGTTGTTGTAGTTTAGTGCTGAAGTGCAAGGAAGAAGGATCTAGCGAGCTGCAAAGATCTCCTGTCCTGTGCAAAGTAAGGATTATTGGAGCTCTATGCCGTAACTTTTTGACCGAGATAATAAAGAAGAATACTTTGTGGACGTAGCCCCAGGGTGGGGGTGAACCACAGTAACTTTGCGTGTTGTGCTATGTGCTTCGATCTGATGCTAAATGCCTTGATGTGTTTGGATAGATCTAGTTATGTTTTGTGCTTATACGATACGAATGAATGTTAGATCTAATATATAAATTTCTCAGTGATTGATCTGTTGAATCTAATCTATGTTTCTACGGCTGAGTGTTGAATCATCTTTAATCTAAGTATTCACTGTGAAGCTCTGTGCTATCTACGAAGTATAATAAGGGTTAAATATTGATGAATGATCTATGCTAAGTGCCCTGTTAAGGACATAATCACAGATCGGTGTCCCAACTGAGTTTGCAGACATCTGAGTCCTGCAACCACCCTTGCCTCTACCTCAGGTGAGATTTCATGTGCTTCGCAGGTGTCGCCGAAAGGGTCGATAGTTAGGGTTTTTTTGGTGCCCTTGTGCCAACAAATGGTTTCGTTGCCACGACTGAAACTATGATTGCTGGGAACTGAGGAAGAATAAACTTTGTGCAAAAGAAAGCTCTGTGCATAGATCTGTTGCCCTATTGCGCAAATTTTTACTTGACCTATGAAGCTTTGTGCCGGGAATAAGGTAATATATGAAGAAAGGAAGATCAGATCTGAAGAAAAGAAGTGAGATCTAAATGTTCTGTGCTCTAAGAAAAGTAAAAGTGGAAATTTCTGAAAGAAAGAAGTTAGATCTACAGAAAAGAAGTAAGATCTGTAAGCCCTGTACTCTAATAAAGGTAAGAATATTCAAAATTTCTTAGATATGGAAGATTTGTGCTCTGTGGAAGTAAGACAAGTGAAATGTTTTGTTCCTAAAGCATGGATCTAGGTATGTTTGATAGATTCCGTCCTAGCTTGAAAACTAGGGCATTAATATATGAAAGAAAGTTTGATATGAATAGATCTCATAAGTATAATGATAGATATGTTATACCTATGCATAGAAAGAATGTCTGGACTAACAAATGGATGTAGGATCCTAGAAATATTTTTTTGCAGGCTAGTTACCATGATCCTAGCGCGTAGTATAGAAGAACTTGGGGATCATTTAAGCGAAAGAGAGGATTAACTCTTTGTTACAGCTGCAGAAGGCTGGAATATCTTGCTAAGGAATGCCCTGGGAGAAAACCTAGTTGCCTTTGTTGTAAGGCTATGGACCATGAAGTACTGGATTTCCCTAGAATGATTGCTAGACTTGAAAAGCTAAATATGGAGAAAGAAAACCTTGAAGGAGACCAAGAAAATAAGATTATAGAATAAACCCAACAAGAATCAGAGAAAATATTGATACAGATAAAATAAACCCTGAAGGAACATAAATATTTCTGATTACTAGAGATCTTCAAAGACAAGGAGCAAGTCGAAGCAAGAATAGGGGACTTCGACATTGACTGTATTCTTGATGAAGAAACACGAGTGAAAATTATGCCAGAAAGAACTTGGGCAGCTATAGGAAAGCCTTCCATGATCCCTTCCCTAGGAGGACCAAGTTTATTCAGACAAAAGCTAGTAAACCTATGTGGAAGGCTCGCCCAGATACTTATGACTATCAATGAAACTTTGATAGAGGAATATTTTGAGATTATTAAATTTGTTGAAGACAACGCCCCATTTACCATGCTCATAGAAAAACCCTGGATTGACAGAGACCAAGCTAGACGAAAAGAGGAAGAAGAAGTTTTGGAACGGAAGAAGCAAGAGTTAAAAGACTTTATGACTAGAAGGATCACACATTTGATTGAAGAACATAAGAGCCGATCACATATATTTAATCCTAGCAACCCTTATGTTGAGGTTAAGAGAACGCTAGAGGATCCCCAGAAGATTGAGTTACCTATTTTCGATATAGAATAAGTATTACCCAAGAACCCTAGGAAAGAATTTCAACAACACGAAGCAACTAAGACCACAAAATATAAGCACCAAAATGGTAAAAGCATTACTGAGATGAATCTCATTGGGAAGAAGGCTAGAAAGTTAAGAAAGAAAAAAGGATATTACTATAAGGTCACATGAAGTTCTAGAGGATACTTCATAGAAAGAAACATTGCAGAATTGGAGCTTCGCCGAGATATCAGAACAACGACATAGAGTACTTCTCCATGACGAAGCAATATAGCCGTTGGGGACAATATATACGTTCAAATTTCACTCTAAACGGGCATAAAAGCAATAAAGGTTCGTCATCCAATCGTTGAAAAGCACCATAACGGATTGAACAGGAGTTAATGAAGGATCATACCCATTGCAAGCAGACCATTGCTAAGTTTCCCTACTTAGTCCATCATGCCACGTACCAGGAATACTTTTTTCTAAATGAGAATTTGAGCATGAAACCTGAGATTAACTCACCCTGAGATCATTACCTTGTTTCCATATTATTCACTATAGTCCCTGAATTCCTTCACACCTGAGCTAGCTGACCCAAGCTTGTATGTCGGACGAGCTCAACGCTGCTGAGAAAGTAGTTGAAGAAGTTTTAATTGACTTAATGACTCAGAGAATCATGTCAGAGTGAGGAGTGTCTATAGGTGTACATGCATCATCCTCAGGAGCATTGCCAGCTTCCCCCTCCACTGCTCGAGTAGGACCATCCCGATCGCCTTCGGAAATACGATCTAGGCTCGGAAACGACTTCACCACTGTGAAGATGATCCCAAGTATCTTACCTAGATATATCCCACCACTAAGAGGAAAAATGAATCGAGACACTGTACCCAGAGACTTCAACTATGCTTTGGTCATTGCATACCTCCCGAAAGGAGTGCGTGTAGTTTGTGCTGACTAGGATAAGCTCACTACGCTGAAATTCAGTGATTTTAACCTTGGAGATCACAAGGTTTACAGTATGCTAGCGCCACACAAATACCTAACTTTCACAATAGGAAGGAACCCAAAGATTGTCCCTCATAAATGGATCCATAACCTCGCGCAGTCGACCCTCCTCAATATAATGAAGATTCCTCATTTTGGGATGCATCAAGAAGTAAATACATGCGTCAGATTATTGTTGTCCTGCTACCACGAAGGATACCTATGGTTGGATCGCTGCATCACGGTGGATCCAATTCTGATCAATCATATCACAGGTTTGAGCATGCAGGGCCCTGACTTGCAAGAATTTTACATAGGAAAGACCGCAGATCGCGCTCTCGCCCAATGAATAAAAGACACATACGATGATGTAGACAAGGGAATGCGAGGCTACAAGGTATCCTCCATCGAGAATGCAACAGTGTGCCTTGGTTGCTAGATGATTGTAGGAAATTTAGTCTGTAAGAACCGACCCACACAGGTGACTGGATTTGTAGTTGACCTCGCAGGGAAGTGCGCAGAGGGACTACAAATGAATTGGACGAAGTACTTGGTAAATCAGCTCGAGATTGAATGCAGAGAAGCACAAGACTAGGGGTATGAGTTCCACTTTAGTTGGTTTCTCATACTCATCTCTTTCATTTCCTGGGAGTTACTAGAAGGTGCCACTTTTCTGGAGATCGAACCCTTCGAACCATTGGCCACGAAGTTCTGTACATTGTGGTACTTCAGCGACATGAACAAGCAATGGAAGTCCAATGTCGTCTTCCATGCTTATTACAACCAAGTGAAGAATGCCATACAGTCTACACCACGCCTCACACTGAACACACTTCATAGGTTTTGACCTTTGATCAAATTTGGTACGGACCACCACTTCACCTATATCACAGCGTGCACCGATGAGCACAAACAACAACTCCATTCGTACTACAAGCTGACAGACAAATAATTGGAGCAGATTACCAAGGAATGGTCGGTGGACCCCCTTTTTCCAACGGACCCTGCAAAAATATCTGACGTGGACAACCCTAAATATATATTAGATACACCTGGATATAGCGAGACCAAGAAGAATGATGAAGTTCAAGACATCCATAGCACATCCACGAAGACTACTTCGCTCTCACCTATGCAGGGAGGTGATGGTGAAGAACTAGGTGGCACAGAGGTTGGTAAAAACAAAGGCGAGGTTACTTCGCCTAGAGAGGAGGAGGAGTCCTCTAAGAAAAGGAAGGTCACCCCACCAAAGCCCTCATCTCGAAAGAAAACTAAGGCCACCTGGACCACGTTTAAGACTACCCTCACATAGGATGACTTCGACTTCTTGATCACCGCGCTGAATGATGCCTAACTAGAGATAGCAGAAAGACAAGAAGCGAAGCAGGAGGATATATTCAACTGACTCAAGGGTGAACTTCAAGAAGTGTAGCAGGAACACCAGCCCAACCAAGCCGTTTCTACTATGCCCTTGACAAAGGGAACAGAAGGAACAAGCGATGAGCCCACTCAACTGCACCAGATCGCCGAGAAAGTTGAAGCGTGCCTTTGACAAGCTCAAGAAGACACAGCGCAAGCCACCTAGGCTTTGGCACAAGTGAAGAGTGCACTTATAGTACAATAGCGGAAGGAAGAACATGAACAACTTGCCTTACAAGTGAAGTGGGAGGAGGAGAAAACACAGTTACAGTAGAGCAAGGACCAATTGCTAGTAGAGCAACTTGACATACAGGAATGAGTTCACAAAGCACTTCGCTCTGTGACGGTCATTGAAGTGAATATTGAAGAACGTGTCCCTCAGTAGGTGACACAACTTGAAGAAGTAATCCAACAACTTCAACAGTGCATCGCATATCTGGAACTTCGTACCGTACCTGAGACACCACAAGAAGTAAGAGATCTAAGGGAGGCAATTGTCCATAGCGTAGTTTACAGGTTAAAAACCTTGGCTTTGGAATGTAAGCAGCTAAGCGCTAGAAGCGCCCAAACTTATGAGAACCTCATAGAGAACCTCAAATTGCATACATTGGAAACGCAGCTCCAAGACACCAAGTAGCATGCAGATACACTACAGGTGCAGCTGAAGGCCTTGACCCCAGTCAAAAGAATGAAGAGATTTCCAGAACAATGCACCACCCAACAATAGGTACACATGCTGCAAAGTAAAGTGATGGAAGTCTCTCAATGACTTCAACCCCTCCAAGAGAAATCACGCCAATTGTTCACTGAAGTTGAGAGCCAGGAAACAGAGCTTGAACATGTTGTTATCACTGCAGAACAACGTATGGAAGGACCAATAAATGACGCAGTGATCCAAGAGTTCATTGAGAAAGAGGCTGTCGCACTGCAACAGTTCGAAGTAACTCAAGCCAAGCTCGAGACATTCAAAGCAGATTTGATTAGATCAGAGTGAGTCGGGACGAGTCACAAGTGAGTGTTGGAGGCCTGTTGGCCCTCGACCAAGTTTTGAGGAACACTTGGTCATATTTGACCATTTTTGGACTTTGACATCCTGTCAAAGAGGGAGAGCCAGACGAAGTAGAGATCACGGGATCTTGACCCACTTTTGGGACCTTTTAGGGTTTTGGGTTAATGTAATGGGAAAGGGATGTTGGCCCGTGGGTTTACCCACGTTTAGGCCCATTTTTGTAATCTATAAATAGATACTTAGGAGGACAGTAGTAAGGGAGTAATAGTAGTAGTACATCTATGTGATGTATAGTTGATGGCTTAGTGCTAGTAACTGGATCTGTGTGATCTGCTACATATTGTAAGTGCTCTGTGCAAGTTGTTGTTGTTTAGTGTTGAAGTGCAAGGAAGAAGGATCTAGCGAGCTGCACAGATCTTCTGTCCTATGCAAAGTAAGGATTATTGGAGCTCTGTGCTGTAACTGCTTGACTGAGATAATAAAGAAGAAGACTTTGTGGATGTAGCCCCAGGGTGGGGGTGAACCATGGTAACTTTGTGTGTTGAGCTATGTGCTTCGATCTGATGCTAAATGACTTGATGTGTTTGGATAGATCTAGTTATGCTTTGTGATTATAAGATACGAATGAATGTTAGATTTGATATATAAATTGCTCATTGATTGATCTGATGAATCTAATCTATATTTCTGTGTCTAAGTGTTGAATCATATTTAATCTGAGTATTCATTGTGAAGCTCTGTGCTATTTGCGAAGTATAATAAGGGTTAAATATTGATGAATGATCTGTGCTAAGTTCCTTGTTAAGGATATAATCACAGATCGATGTCCCATCTAAGGTTGCAGACATCTGAGTCCTGCAACCACCCTTGCCTCTACCTCGGGTGAGACTTCATCTGCTTCACAGGTGTCGCCGAAAGGGCTGGTAGTTAGGGTTTTGTTGGTGCGCTCTTGAGTGTTGAACCCTGGGTCTACCCTTCTGCCAACAAGGACCAACTGTGAGACCCAAACCTTTCTCGAGGGAGAAAAAATAAAATTGGTGTACAAACGAGGTGGGCATGCCACATGTGCATGTTATGAAACCAAACTGTGAGATTGTAACTGAAGATGTATGATGATGTAGATAATTGCAGCACCCTTAGGGGTGGTTGATAATGGCAGATGATAGTTATGGATGGTGAATGAACTCTGAAGTGAGACAAGGACAACTGTAATAATTATCGATGACTCATAGGCATTGATGGCCTAACAAATTCAGAGGTCTTCGACTAGTATGAAACAACTGCAATAGTTGCATAATAAGACCCACCGTAACATGAGATTTCACTGAAGTCGAATGTTATGGGGGACAAAAAAATCAAAGAGAAATGATGATTCTCTCTGTGCTGTTTGAGACTCCTCATTGTAAAGGTAATGAGAGTCAAGATACTGTTTCACTTCTAGGAACTGTGCTGATGTCAATAGAAAGGGAGACGTGACTCCAATAAGAAGAGGGCTTCATGAAATCCACCGAGTAATAGGTGATATCAGGTAATAATGGGTAACATGAATGAAGTCAAGATGCTGTGAGACTCAAGACTACCCTTGGTTGGGTATTTTGAAGGGTGATTGGCAGCAACCGTAAAAATGGATCTAGTGTCAAGGGGATGACTAGATATGGGGTTAAACTATGCCAAAGGCTAACAAATTGGACAAACTCAAAAATCATGGGTATATGGACTTGGGATACTCGAGGTTCGTGAACGTTTGTTGGAATGAAAACATGGTGGATGCCCCAACCAAGGGAGACATGGGTTTCTTTTCCAGGGAAAAAAAGAAGGCCATCAAAGGTGACGACGAAAAATATAAGTAAATGATGGAAACAAAGGATTTTTACAATTACCAAAGAAATAAAAAATAATTTGGGTTGAGTATACAGATACATAAACAGGTGCCCCAGTGAAAGATGGCTTGGCCTGTTAGGGTGAAAGTTTGTGAAAGAGAACTGATGGAGGGTGGGGGCCCCATGGGTGAGTTTTTGTATTAGGTAAATGGATGGAGGACAATCCGCAGATGGGAAAAATGATGGTGGATGAGATGGAAGGAAAATGAAACTGCGAAGGTGCAGTCAACAAAACTGAGATTATATGACCTGGGATTCCATTGGGAAATTTAGCAATATGATGAGAAGAAATATGAGTTTCATTCTCTGAAGTGCATAATACTACTGAGACTCCCATCCCTAGGGGGTGAAACCAACATGAGTGTCAAGTTGCCAAGGGGAACTATGAATGGGACAACTCATGTGCGCGAGAGTGCTACCGGGTGATAGTACCCAAATGAGATAGAGGTAAAGGTACTGCAGAGTCGGATGTAAGGACCCTAAAGGTAAATGTAAGAGGGTGCAATTGATTTATAGAGGGAATAATTGTATTCCAGTGTCAAACATATAACTAAAGGGGCTTTAAGCTTGTAGAACAAGTACCTACACATATGAAAAACAAATACCCGATGTGAACAATATATGACGAGAAAGAACATATAAAAACTATTTGATAAAATTGAACATGAGCATGCGTACCTGAACGTGACGTGAGAAAAATGCTCCTCCGGGGCCAAGTGTAGATGATGACCCAGGGAATGTGAATGTGTAGATGGTGGGACTAAGATCCCATAACTGAGAATGGATCAAAAAACGAAGGCTCTGGGCTCTTGTAACAGAGTATGGAAGTTTGGAAAAAGGGACTATATATGGCTGGTGGGCCTAGAATGCCACCTCATTTGTACCTGTCACTATAGATGAATTGACAAGAGTGTTTTGAGGAGATTTGGAGATTGTGGGAGCGTGAGGATACTGATCTGGGAGTGGAAAGAGACAAGTTAGTGGTCCTATCCTCATGCATCTTTTGAAATGCTTAATTTGTAGGTAGGGATTGTACAAAGGGCCATACAGGGGATTTTGTGGGTAGAGGCCCACCAATGCGTGAGAAAAGGAGGAATACTTGAGCACATGTGTGCAGGTATAATCCCTTTTCCAGTGCACAATGTGCGGTTGTGCTTGACACAACCATGCATGTGGCCAAGGGGGAGGGAAATACAAGCGTGCATGAGATGCACGCTTGTCTGGATGACAACTGTGCACTTATGCACGACTATTTCTCAGACAACTGCACATTAGTGCACAACTGTGCAAAGAACATGTGCGCACCTGTCTGAGTGAAAGCCACGCATGTGGGGCAAGGCTTAGGGGTTGAAAATTTTAAATTTTTTTGATGCTTATTTATGGATGATGAGGTTGATCAAGTCTTTCTGTGTGGATGGAGGTGATCAATAGAATCTAAGAGCACAATGCTAGTGCAATGGAGATAGCATGACTGGGACCGTCTATGGGACGCAGTGAGAGAGAAGATGGGCATGCAAAGACACTTGGTAGCCTGTGGGTTGCTCAAATTCTTTGACTACCCTATGATACAGTCACCAGATTTCCTTCTTCAGTATCTGATCACGATGTGGAGCTCTGATCTGCAATGCTTCATAGTGAGAGGACAATAATTGACATTCTCGACCGTCGAGGATGTGTGTTTTCTGATGGGGCTCCCATTCCGTGGAATGGCCCTTATTATTGACCCCTAGTTTCTAGGGGATGAGCGAGTGGGTGACTTGGCGGTTCGCCACTGCATGGGGCAGAACCTGATGTCGGGTTTGGTCATCCGGATTGAGGCAATCGATGATATTCTGACAGAGTGCATCACCGCTATGGTGGTTAGGATCTACGGATCCTCGAAGACTCATCGGATCACTGGAGGTCAGTTGAGGATAGTGGAGTAGGTCCTCAATGGGGACCTTTTTGCATGGGGTCGGCTTCTGCACACTAGGATGATGGGGCAGGTGAACCGGTGTCGGAGATATGACTCAGATGAATTTTCTTTAAGGCCTATTCTGGTGGCCTGGTTTGTTGAGAGGGTGCCTCTGTTGCACTTGAGGGTTCTGCTTGAGCCCGCGGGGCCAGAAGAGCCACGACTGATGCGGTGAGACCATGTGTTGGCTCGACATAGAGGTGGAGAGGGTGGCCATTATTACATGACCATGATGGAACGAGTGTGGTGAAAGATTCCATAGGTGATACTAAGGTATCCATACACGGGTATGGACTACTGACATGACCTAGATATGATGATGCCTCCTGGGGAGCACTGAGATTAGCGAGGTATGTTGTTGTATAATTATGTTTTTGTGATGCTGATAGCTAGCATTGCTTATATATGTATATAAAGATGTTGACACTTGTTGAGGGGTCCTAGATCCCTTTAACTCAATATTACGAACCAAACCCACCACATAGGCTCAATTAGACTCTGCAGTGTTTGATGGTGGAATGGTTCACCAGATCTTTAGATCCAACCAATTTATCGATGGGATTTTTTTGTATTTTCTTTATTAGATGGGTCTGATAAAAATATGTGTGTTGGTATAAAACAACTGGTAAAAAGGGGGGATCTTAACTACTAAAGAATTTTGAGCTTGGGATAACCCTTGTGCTCAAGAATGCAGACAACGATATTCACACCTGTGACAAGCCTAGTACTAATACATTAAGTTGCTGGTATTTCAATTATTGACAGAGACACAATTATGGAAAGAAAACATACATGGAATAAAATTATGGCAAGAAAAATAGTTTCCTTAGCTCTAGCATTAATCACACATTAACACAACAATTTTCCTTCATCATTAGAGACAAGAACTAAAAAAATATTGAAACAACTAACTTATCAACAAATTCATAAACTCTTACTCATTACAACATCCATTCATGAAATAAAGTTGGAAGTAATTCCTCCTCAAATCCAATCACACAACGGCTTTGATGAAAAACAAAAGTTTGTCTTTGGTCCTAAACAAGACTTCTCAATTAAGGTAATTTGGAAATAGTTCTTTACAATTCAAAAAATGAGGGTCTTTGCCAAAACCATTGACCTTTACTAAAAGGTCAATCCTCTTATTTATAATGAATCATTAACTAAAAATAGCTAAAAAGTGAAAGCTAAGTAAAACAAAATATCGCCACATGGTGCTTTCATCTTTTTGTCTTCTAAGAATTATCAAATAGTTTTACTGAAGTGGATGAATCTTCTCATAATCTGACCATTTGACGAAGAGTTCCTCGCATGTGTTGGCATACGAGAACCTGTATTGGTCCATCGGGGCCGAAAGGATTTCTTTCACTTCTACTGCCCGTGCTCGATACTTGACTATTTTGACACTTAACCGTGACAAAACTGCTCGAGCCTTGATCAGACACTCCATGAACTGTTGTACTTGACCTGGCACCATGCTCCCCACCTTTATTATCTTTGTTGTCCATGCTGAGTCTTGTTCCTCATGTTTCTTGACTATGTCATGTAGGTCGACAAAGTCCTCGGGTGAGTCGAATTCTAGGAGGCTGATGTATTTCATCTCCTGATTAATCTTTACCCAACTCCTTTCACAATCAACCCATTTCTCCTTAATCTCCCGCTGAGGTTCTTGGGCCATTTTCACCCAGTATTCATCCTCTTTCCTGATCCAATCTATGTTGTTGTCCCTCAACACCTGAATGTCGTGCGCTTCGGTGTCTCGTCCCTTTTGAACCATGCTGATGTAACCAATCCTTTCCACTATTTTGTTATCCTTTTCATACCACCTTTCCATGTCCTTGTAGGTCTCTAGTGCCACAAGGGTGTCTTCTTGGAAGTCAACTATTCCTGTAGTGAAAAGGTGTCATTCAATCATGAATTTTGCATAGGCGTCTTGGAACTCACTTCTCAAAAACATAGTGGCTTGTGTGGAGTCATGATAGTATTTTTCCAAATGGTGCAGATGCGCCAACTCCTTAAGAGAAACGACCAACTCCTTTTCATCTCTTATTTCTCTATCCAAGGTGGCATCTGTTATAGCCATCCTGATGCCAATAAGCTCGAACATCTTGGTGTGTTCTGTGCTGAGCAGTTTTTCCTCTATGGTAATGAGAATCAAACTATCCAACGTAAGCCTCTTATTCATGGTGATTCTCTTCACGATGGATTTTCTCTTTTGGTCATATGTGATTGCTTGTATATCGACGAACTCATCAATAGGTTCAGGGATTTTTTGTTCTCCCCAAGTTAGAGTATTTCCCAGACTCTCGACTGTGTCTATCTATTCTATAATGGGTTCCTGAACTTCTTCCATATGTACTAAGGTCTTGACTTCCATTTGTTTCTCATCGGCTGGTAGGGTATCGACCAAAACTGAAGAACCGGGGGTAGTTTCAGTAGTTACTTGGTAATCGACTGTCGAAATGCCGATTTCTTGCTGTGGAATTTCCTCTTTCTGGCTGCCCGATCCTAGCTCATCCCTCAAGCTGTCCATTGGGGTTAATGGCACTTCGATTAGCTCAGTTTCTAAGGAACTTTCGACCTCATGCTCTCTCTGTATAAGGCTTTGAATTGGAGCATCGAGAATTGGGGTAGATTCTCTCTCAGGTTCTTTTTCCTCTTTAATATGCACTGGAGTCACCAGGGACACCTCCGAACTCTCCTCATCATCATAGATGGTTATTAAGTCAAACAAATGATTTGGTACACTTGTCCTTGCTATCTCAGGCTGGGTTGAAATTCCCCCTGGTGATCTGATCTATGGTGGTGGAACTTCAAGGTTTTCTGGCCCGATGATTTCTTCAAGTTGTATTGGCTCCAAGCCACTTGGCTCTCCTCTTCTTTCGATTGGGTCATCAGTGGGAATCCTCGACATCTCTAGCATATTAGGGTCATTTTGTAACTGATCAATGATTCTTTGTTCCCCTTCTAGCAAGAGTGATCCCCTTCTCTATGCCTCTGTAGTCTCCACCACTCTGATTTCTTCTTTGGCTCAGAGGGCCTCTTGATCCAACTGCTCTGTTGTCTCCACTAGTTCATCCATGCTCATGACATTGAACCTGGTCATATTTGGGTTGGCCATCCTCTGTACTGCCTCTTCCTAGTCTTGAAAGCACTCTATGAAAATATCATCCTCAATTTTATCATGAGCGTATGGCCAATAGGATGATACCTGTGAAGCATGTTGGAGGACCAGGCCTTTAGGTTCGTGCTTGCAGAATCGGCTTGTTGGGAACCTGAATTCAAGTTGGCTCAACCCTTCTTGTTTGGCTTGAGTAATGTCCTTTACCAGATAAAACCCCACATGGAAACCATAGGGTATAAAATCCCATTTTTTGTCCTTGACTAGTGTGGCATTATAGCCCTGCAAGATGGTATGATAACAAATTTTTCCTACAATGAGCCAGTCTGGGACATGAGCGGGGAGTAGAAGCGGTGCACCGGTGGCCCCAAAAACCTTGATATAGGTTGAGTGTTCATCTAAATACCAATGGCCTACCTTTGTTACCATTTTCTTGGTTGCTGCGGATAATCTTGAGCATTACTTTTTAAATATAATAAAATGAATACGAGCGATGAATTCATCGCAGATGAGCGCGTAGGATTTTTTATACCTATTCTCCCATAGTATGCTAAAATAAATGTGGATCAAGAGCTCTACAACATGCCAACTTAAATTCATGTCGGCGAAGACATTTCTCGCACAAATGACATCGAGCAGATACGAGGCCATGTGGAAAGAGAGTGCTTCTCCTTCTTTGGGGGTCTGAGCCTACTGTATATAGATGTTCAATTGTTTGGAAATTATCACTCCCTAGTTGAAGCTTCTTTTGGAGATCGCCACTGTGTATGCCAAGGGAATCCATGCTTCTAAAAAATTGGAGCAGTCCTTCTCTCCATATAGTCGATAGACGAGAGCCATCAAATAGATGTATGGCTCTCTCAAGTTAACTGTCCCATACCAGCCATTGCTCCTATTGGTAAAATTCTTTTCATCCTTCCACCATGAGGCCATCAACCAACTCGTGTCATGGAATTGATAGAACTTTACCATGAAGTCTATGTTTATCCAGTCCTCCAGGTCTCTAAGTTTGTAATACTTCTGGACTTTTGTTGGGAGGAAAAATCCAACACACCTGCCATTCTCATCGTTGATCAAGAACGTATGCACGTCTGTTTCTTCGATTATCCATTTCAAAACTTCTATGCAAGGGAAAATAGGGGTTCTGCTGGATACCATGTGAAAATATGATCGTTCGATGTTTGGGAACACCTGGTCATCAAGAACCCTTACATCCGGGTCGCTATGTGGGATATACTCTGGGCACTCCTCCCAGATGATTATGTTGAAAAGGCCCCCCCACTATGAGAGAATTAATTTGGATCCAGTGGCTGCTTATGTATCACCGAAGAGTAGAGGCTGGATAAAGGCTTTCTTTGTTGAGTTTTTTATGACTGGATCTGCCCTGGGAGTGTATTCTAGTTGCCTCGCTACACCATGAGAAGAACCTTCACCTGTCTCAGCTTCCTTTAGCTTGGGTGCTCTTGGTGAGCGCCTGGTAGTTGGATTTCTCGACGAGTGTCTGGTAGTTGGATTTCTCGACGACATTTTACCTGCAGTTAGAACATAGTTTAGAGATCGTGTAAGAAATCAGATGCATATATAAATTACGATCACTGAATTGACAAACTTGAAAGCATACCTCTGCATCTTGTTTAACTTGGTTTCGATAATATGGGGATCAATACAGTCTCGAGATGCTTTCCTTGCCTCTTAGGATTCTATCGAGTTCAAACATGTGCACATAATGAAATTGTTCAAAAATTTTCTAGAGATTTAAGCAAGGATGAACTTACCTTGTCGCATCAACCATTCAATTCAGGGTATGAGTGTAGTTTCATTAAATCTTCTGCTAGATCTTCAAAGACATTTAAAATTAAATTCGATCGCAAGTTGATGGCGCGAGCGCAAGTTGTAATGTGGCCTATGGACGGTTTCAAATTTCCGTTGTTCAATCGACGCAAGAGGTAGCAACAAATGCAGGATGAAGAATTAACTGGTTTGTTAAATGTCAGAATCCAATCGTATCTTATGCCAAAAACATCCCATCGTTTCACTAGTCTATTTGGTGAGTCGGGGGTCAGGATTTTTCTTTGAAAACTTTTCGTTGATATCTTCTTACAAAATCTCCGACGCTGATCGATGTTTCCATACAGAGATGATGTGGTAAGGCTGACTAGGAGGTGTGACTAGGACCCAGGGAACCTCAATATGATTCAGGACAAAACTAGGTTGTACGAAACCCTTACGTGATAAAGACACGTGGCACTCGAGACTGACGTCTGCATTTACTCGTGTTAATCGAAATCAAGATTTTCTTTAAGATATACATTCTAAAACCTGATCCTATATTGTTGACGCTGAAAATTATCAATGATTGACGATCAACGATAAACCTACCCAAGTTCTCTCGGATTGACTCTCTCAAAAAAGTCACAATGCCGAAAGTGTATCAGGGATTGATGATCGGCGATATGTTTGTCGTAGACAAAAACAATTGTTTCAACCTTTCTAGATTTCCCTGACCCCGATAAAGCGCATCGATCATTGGCTATCGATGATTTCTTTACATCCTTTGTCAATGTCTATCCTTCTCGTATTTTGCTGATTCTGATGGGGATCAACTATCTATTGAAACTTCGTGGCAGATAACTCATGCAAACCAAATCCATCTTATACCAATGCCGATGGTGCATCGACGCTTGATGACTATTGTAACTTTGTGGAGAATTTACTTGCTTGAATTTTCCCGATGCCGAACATAAGCACGTTAGGTGCAATGTTAGTTGCAGATTCTTAGTTTGGATGTCAAGTTACTTTAGACATGAGGTTTCATAAGTTCAAACAAACCTGACTTGATTGATAAGAGTCATGAAAAAAATAAAATATAAACCATTCCCCAAAGTGAAATCCATTTAGACAGTAAAACAAATTAAGTGGTACCCAAAAAGTCATAAAATTTCATAAGGCTTTTAGTTTGTGTTGAGCGCACAACAAATGGTGACTTACTGGGTGAAAGAAGAATCTATGTTCCTTCCTCGGGCTTAGCTGATGCAGAATTTGGTAAAGAACTTAATTGGTTTTTTTTATTTATCAGAGTCTCTTCTATCTTTGCGTTTGAAATTCCACCGGTTCGTGAATCTGGGCTTGCCTATGGGGTTTCAACCTTTATTCCACCTTCGTTCCCTTTAACCATGACCCACTCCCCCTTTTGACAAGAGTCACATAAAGCATTCATTGGCACCAACCCCTTTAGTTATCATCATTCAATTGATGCGATGTTACTCCGCTACCAACGAGCATCCATAGCCCCGATGGAGTCACCCTGGCATCACAGATCTTGCTCTACTACCAGCTAGTGTCCATAGCCCTGGAGGAATTATCTACATACCCTCTCCTACCTCATGCTAATTTTATATAATTGATTTTATTTTGGCAGAGATTCCAATAGCGAGTGGGAGAGGAGGACGTTTTTTATCTGCAAGATGAGACGGTTAAGGTTAAATTTTTTCCTAGCTCTGTCTTGAGGTACATGTGGTCCTTTCCAACTTACTATCTTTACCTTCAGGTTTTACCAGACCAACAGGTAGACACTTCATCATTTTCCAAGGTTGTTTATTCAAAAATATTATATACAAAACTCTTTTAAGAAAACTGCAATTTGCCCAACAATTCTTGTGTTGCATGTAAGAATGAGTCAGGAACAGAGTTTGCTACATCATATTGATTAAGGTCAACCAATGCCTTGCGGAACACAACTTTATTTCACAAAAATACCACACAAAATAAAAATAGAAATAAAGGACTCCATAATCAGCCTACGTAACACCTACAAAATAAAATAACATGAAAACATAGACAATTTTTTTTAACATAAATATTGTTTTAGGGGATGGCCATTCACCGGGAGGGTGTCAAGTTCCCCCCTCAGATTTTGCAACCGATACATGCCTACCGTAAGTTTCTCGACTACCTGGAAAGGTCCGAGCCATAGATTATGAAAATTTGAATGTTTTCCCTTCGGTTCATTTTCCCTATCCCATTTCAGGACTAAGTCTCCTACAAAATTCTTCTCTCTGGCCTTATGCTTGTCAAATCACCTTTTAACTATCTGCTGATGAGCGACGAAATTTGATTTTTCTTTCTCCCTTTCTTCTTCGAGTATGAGGAGGGTATCAATCCTTTGTTGAATAACCGATGAGGGTTTCCCTCTAGAACTTGTTGATGGGTCCTAGATCCCTTTAATTCAACAGTACGAACCAAAACCGCCACTGAGGCTCAATTAGACTCTGCAACATTTAATAGTGGAATGGTTCTCCAGATCTTGTGATCTGACCAATTTATCGATGGGATTTATGTTTTCTTATGAAGTCTCCTCCTTTAGTTTGGAATTTCTCTTTTTTTGTATTTTCTCTTAGTTGGGACCGATATGAGATGTAAGCCGGTATAAACCAACTTGGCAACAAACTGGATTAAGTTTAACTACTGGGGAAGAGGCTGAGCTTGGGATAACCCGCTACTCAAGCATGCAGACAACAATTTTATACGACAAGCCTAGTACTAATATGTTAACTGTGTGAGCATCCAATTACTATCCGAGATACTAATTATTAAAAAGAAAACACATATGCGATAAGATAATGGCAAGCAAAATAATTCACCTACACTAATCATCCATCACATGATAACACAACGATTCATCTTCATCATTAAAGAAAAGAACTATAAAACATTGCATTAGATAACTTAACAATAGATTCAATAGATCTTACTCATTACAACATCCATTCAAGAAACGATATAGGAAATAGTTCTTCTCCACATCCAATCACACATGCAGTTGATGAAAATATAACTTGTCTCTAGTCCAGAAGGACTTCTCAATTAAAGCTAGCTCAGAAATAGCTCTTAACAAGCCAAAAAAAGAGTTTCTTGGAGAAACCATCGACCTTTAACTAATTGGTTGATGTTCTTATTTATAACATAAAACTCAACTGAAAATAACGGTTAAGTGTAGATAAGTAAAAAAAATTCGCCATGTGGCATTCTCTTCTAACAGTTTTTATAATAGTCAACTCAAGATATCACTTGAAAGGGTGACGTTTCTCATACTCTAACCAACTAATGAATAAATCCTTGTAGGTTTGGGTGTATGGAAATCTATGTTGTTCTATCAGGGCCGCGTAAAATTCTTTGATCTCCACCGCATGCACTCGATACTTGACCAGACTAGCACTTAACTGTTGGAGCACAGTCCGAGCGTTGATTGGATGTTCCAGAAATTGTTGCACCTATCCTGGCACTGTGTCGGTCACCTTTTCTAGTCTTTAGGCCCATGAAGAATATTGTTTGGTGTGCGATTCAACTATGTCGTTCAAGTCGACAAAGTCATCAAGTGTGCTGAACTCGGGCAGTCTGATATCTTTCATCACCCAATTGATCTTAACCCAGTGTCTCACGCACTTGGCCCATTTCCCTTGAATTTATCGGTGTGGTTCTCAAGATATTTTGGCCCAATAATCGGATGATATTTTTATGCGTTCAAGATTGTTTTCACTCAACACCTGGATGCTGTGTTATTCTTTATCTCATCCCTGCTAGACTGCATCAATGTAGTTGATTTTTTCTGCATCTTGCTGCGCTTTCTCGTACCATCGCTCCATATCCTTGCACGTTGCGAGTGCCATGAGAGTATCCTCCTAGAGTTCATCTATTCTTGCGGTAAATAAGTGTTGCTTGTTTGTGAACTTTCTATAGGCCTCCTGGAACTCGCTCCTTAAATATAATGCGACCTGCGTTGTGTCCTGATAATACTTAGCCAGATGGCGCAAATGTTCTAATTCTTTTAGGGAAACCACCAATTCCTTTTCATCCTTTTTTTCTCTGTCTAGTGCGATGTCCGAGATCGCTCTCCCTAAGCCGATAAGTTCAGATTTTCTGGCGTTTTCTGTGTTTATCAAATATTCCTCTGTAGTGGTAAGGATGGAGCGATCCAATGTAATCCTCCTTTTCTTGGTGGTTTGTTGGACAATAGCCTTCCTCTTTCGATCATAGGCATTCACATATATATCGACTACCTCATCCATAGGTTCGGGAATCTATTGATCACCCCATGTGAGTGTGTTTCCCATACTTTCAGTGGTGTATATTTGTTCAATATCGGGTTCTTGAACTTCCTCATTGTTCTTCGAAGGCCCGACCTCTGTATGTCACTTGTCGGGAGTCTGAGTATCAAGAGAAATAGATGCATCGAGAATAGACTCGATACTTACTTGTTCATTGGCTGTTGAAACACCGATTTTATTTTACGAGGATCCTTCCTTTGGCTCATCTGGTTCTGACTTGTCGTTTGGATTGTCTTCTCGGGTCTTCGGTGCATCGTGCCTCTTTGTGTCGAGGCCACTCTTAGCTTCCTTTTCTTTCTGTGGGACCTCCTAGGTTTGGACCCTGGGAACAGGAGAAGAAGTCTTCTTAGGTCCCTTTTCTTCTTGGACATGCACAGGGGTCCCGAGAGATACCTTTGGGCTCTCATCATCATCATAAATATTTACCAACTCACTTAAGGGATTTGGTGCGCTTGTTTCTACAGATACCCAGACCGTTTCTGGCTGAGTCGCCACACCTGCCAGTGATGTTGTGAATTCAAGGTCATTGGACCCAGATGTTTCATCAGCATCTATAAATTCAGGACCACTTGTACCCACCTGGATTCTCTCTGGGTTATCGATAGGTGATCCTGTCATTTTTGATAGGTTTGGGTCAGCTTGTAACTGATCAAACACCTACTATGTCCATTCCAACATGAGAATTCCCCTTTCTCGTGCATCCTATACCAAATGGATATATATGCCTTACTCTTGGGATATCAAGGGGGCTTGGGCTACTTCGGATGATATCCTTTCTCTTATGGCCTTGAGAGCCTCTTGAGCCAATTGTTCCAGGACTGTTGCCTGGTCATCCCAAATCATGGCCTTGAACCTGGTTGCCTTAGGGTCAATTATCCTCGCCATTAACTCATCCCAGTTTTGAGAATTTTTGGTGAAGATATCATCTTCAAACCTGTCATGGGTGTATGGCCAACAAGACGATACTTGTGATGCATGCTTCAGGACCAAACCCTTTGGGTCATGATTGCAAAAACAACCAGTTTGGAATCAGAAATCCAATTGGATTAAACCTTCTTGCTTGGCTTGCGCAGTGTCTTTTACCATGTAGAAACCTATGTGAAATCCATAAGGTATGAATGCTCTCTTCTTATATTTTACCAGAGTAGCATTGTAACCTTGCAGGATGGTCTGATAACATATTTTCCCTACTACTATTTGAACGGGGACATACATAGGTAACAGGTGTGGTGCTTCGGTGGCTCTGAAAACCCTTATGTAGGTATCAAGCTCATCCAGGCACTAGTGGCCAACTTTTGATATTATCTTTTTGGCCGCATCCGACAGCCTTGGGAACTCTTTCTTGAACAACAAAAGATGAATACAAGCGATAAATTGATCGCAGATGAGAAAGTAGGATTTCTTATACCTGTTCTCCCACAAGATGCCGAAATATACATGGACCAGGAGTTATGAGGCATGCCATCTCAGGTTCATAATTCATTCCGACAAAGGAATTTTTGGCACATATGACGTCCAATAAATAAGAATCCATGTATAAGGATAAGGTTTCTCCCTCTTTCGGCGTCTGAGCCTGTCCTATGCAAGTGATCAACTTTTTGGAGATGATGGCACCCCAGTTAAAACCTATTCCGGAAATGGATATAATATAAGCTATAGGAATCCAAGCCTCTCTCCCCATGCAACCGTCAGAGGAGGACCATTAGGTAGATATACGACTCCCTTAACTTGGTCGTCGAGTACCAACCAAAGGTTCAATTGTAGAAATTTTTATCCTCTCTCCACCACGAAGTCGTCACCTTGTTGGTGTCGTGTTTCTCATAGAATATTATAACAAAATCGATGTTTAGCTGCTCCTACAACTCTTTGAGCTTGTAGTAATTTTGAACCTCCACTGGAAGGAAAACTCTGACACACTCGCCATTGTCATCATTAATCAAACATCTTTGTGTGTTAGTGTGATTGATAAGCCACTTCAGGAGTTCTATGCAGGGGAATACTAGATTTTTTCTCGCTACCATGTGCAGATACACCTTTCCGACATTCGGGAGGAATTCATCATTGAGTTTTCTTGTATCGGGATCACTGTGCGGGGTATATTCAGGGAATTCATCCTGCTTGATCTTCTGGAAAAGTTCTCCCTAGTGCGGGAGTACTATCTTGGTCCCTATGCTTTCCTCCATGTCTCTGAAGGCCAGGGGATGAATGAAAACCTTCTTGGTGGATGTCTTGATGATGGGCACCGGATTTGGGGTGAATTCCAATTGTTTTGCGACCCCTGGGGAAGAAATTTCTCCCACCTCTGGTTCGTTTAGCTTTAGCGCTCTTGGATAGTTCCTGGTGGTTGGTTTTATCGGAGGCATTGTTCTTGCAAATTAAACATTCCTTTAGGTATGACATACAAATAAATATTGGATCATAATGTATATGTGAGGTAAAAACACAACAAAATTCAGACTAGCACATACCCATAATGCTTGCTAAACTTTGTGGTTTAATACTCACAGGATCTTGGAGACTTCTTCTGGATTGCTCGCCTCGCTCCTCTGTCTGACCTTAACTTCTTTGTGCGCAGAATAATCTTGTCTATAATGGCTCAAAATAATTTGATGGGAATATATTACCAGTCGTATCAACTGATTAATCTGGGTGATGAGTGAAATTCAAACAAATCTACCGCCGAATCTTTACAATTTAATTCATCGTGGGTTGACGGTGGAGGTGCAGAGGTTGATGTGTTGTATCGATAGGTTGAAATAGCCCTTTTGATTTGTGCACGAATTAGAAACTAATGCGAGATTTAGGAATTAATTAGCCCTTTAAATGCATCTTATCTAGCGTTAAAACGTCCCATCGTGTCGCTTTTCGAGTGGGAAGGTCGGGGATTGATGATGCGTGGTGAATGTTTCATTGGAAACCTCCTGTTTATAACTTCTGACGTGTATTGGTTTCATTGTACAGAGATGACGTGGAAAAAATGACTTGGGGTGCAACTTGGGCCTCGGGAAGTGCTAACGACTCAAGGGAAAAATCGATCATATGTTTAATTGCTTTGACAATGACACGTGATATGTGGGGGTATATGGTTTGATTGTGTATCCCAATCAGAGTCGAGGTTTTCAACAATATGCGTGTGTCAAAATAAACCTAGGACTACCGATGCCCAAAAGTATCGGGGTAGGCGGTCGAAGGGGGAACTAAACCTATCACGCCCTTTTTACGGACCTACCTTCTCAAAACTCATTGATGCTGAGAGTTTCGGGGATCGATTATCGACGCTTATTTTCTTCCTTCGTAAGCGCTTACTCCTTCAGCCTTTTGTCGATGCTGAAGGGATCAGTCATCGATGATATCCTTTGTTCGTGCTCTTTTCGTCAATGTGTGAGCAAAAAGCGAGCACTTACATGCCTAGTTGGGCTCTTCTAGTCATGACAGCTGCAATGCAAAATGTTAGAAAGAAAATAGTAAAGGTATGAACAAGAATTAAACAAGAAATAAA
>ML859671.1:24252-37086 GCA_009831015.1 Picea engelmannii
TTTAATCTTTTTAGCCAACTTTGTATAGTTTTGGCCCTTTTGATGTGCTGTGGAGTTAATCCTTGTGCCATGGATGATTGTTTTTCTGTGTTGATGATGTTGAGTTCTTGTCGCCCTGTGTGGACGAAATTTCAGTGATAACATCCTTGGTGAAACTTGTTGTGAAAGAAAACTCTCGTCTACTGAAACCGACGAATATCGACGCTCAACTACCTTGGTTCTCTCGAGTGATTTCCTTTCTGATGCTGAATTTATTAAGCGCATTAGGGAAAAGTCTTGACTGTTGATTCTTTAATTAAATGTTAGTCTTTTAAGTTATGGGTTTTCACATGCTCAAGAAAACTTTGAGAGACTTAAATGATAAACAAAATCATAAGAAAAGGCAACATTTTTTATACTGAAGTCAAATTAGACAGTGCAAAAGATCAAGTGGTACGCAAAAAGTAAAATTTGACATAGGCGTTTTAGTGTGTGTTGAGTGCTCAACAAATGGCGACTTACTGGGCAAAAGAAGAATCTATGTTCCTCCTTCATGTTTGACTAATACTAAAGCTGGTGGAGAACCTTATTGGTTGTAAATCAAAGCTTTGTTTACCCTTGCATTTGAAATTCTTTGGTTGATTCTTCCGGGTCTTCCTGTGGGGTTTTCCATATTTATTCCTCCTTCGTTTCCTGCAACCCTGACTCATGCCCCTTTTGACAAACTCTAGTAAAATATTCACTAGCATGAAGCCTTTAATTACCTTTAATCACTTGCTACGGTGTTTCTCCACTGCCAGCGAGAATCCATATCCCCAGTGGAGTCACCCCGACATCACATACCTTGCTCCGCTACCAATGAGAATCCATAGCCCCGATGGAGATATCTACATACCCTCTCCCACTATTCACTCATTTGATAAAGTCAATTTCATTTCAGCAGAATTCCCTGAGCGAGTGAGAGAGGATGATGTTTGTTTAATGCACAAAGTGAGATGGTTAAGGTGAATCCTTTGCTATATTTATCTTAGGGGTTCATGTAGTCCTTTTCAGCTTTCCAATTTTCCCTTAAGGTTTCACCAGTTCACTAAGCATACACTTCTAAAATTTCTCCAAAGTTGTTCATCTGCGTAGGTTAGATAGAGAGCTCTTCAAAGAAACCATAGGTTCCCCAATGCTCCTTGTGTTTGTATCTGAGTGATGATTTAGGAACAAATTTCTCTATGTCGCATGACCTTAGGTCGACCATCGTCTTGCTAAAAACAATCTTCAAAAGCGCAAAAGTCCAAAAAGCGAAAGAAAACAAAAAAAATGCATTTCACAATCATGAAAACGCGCATACAAAACAATATATATATATATATATATATATATATATATATATGTTTGTTTTATTGGAAATATTGTTTTAGGGCTTGGCCATTTACTGGGAGGGCGTCAGGTCCCACCCCCCAGATTCTGCAACCGATAAGTGCCCTCCACAATATTCTCAGCCACCTGGAAAGGTCCAAGCCATAGATTCTGAAACTTAGAATGTTTTCCTTTTGGCTCGTTTGCTCTGTCCCATTTTAGGACCAAGTCTCCTACTTCAAAATTATTCTCTTTAGCCTTATGCTTGTTAAACCATCTTTTAATGATCTGTTAGTGGGCTATGAATTTTGACTTAGATTTTTCCATTTCTTCTTTGAGCATGAGAAGAGTGTCAGTTCTTTATTGTATGACTAATGAAGGCTATCCTTCAGAATCTTGGGCTAGTTGAAGAGATGGAAGATAAATCCCATTTGGGAGAATGGATTCCTTCCCGTAAACTAGAAATTACGGGGAATTTCTTATAGCTTCCTTGGGTGTGACCCTATTGGCCCATAGAGAGTTATGGAGTATATTATGCCAGTTCCTTTGGTTGTCTGTAACCGTCTTCTTTAATATTCTCACTAGGTTCTTATTGGTTTATTCTTCCACCCCATTTCCCTATGGATAATAATTTGTAGAGTACCTAATTATGATTCCTTTGTCCAGAGAAAACTCTGTCAATAGGGTGGAAGAAAAATAAGATGCATTATCAAAAAATAGGACGTAAGGGACACCAAACCTTGTGATTAGCTGTTGGTCTATGAATTGGATCACCACCTTCTCATTTACACGGGTCAGAGGGATGACCTCTGCCCATTTCGTGAAATAATCGGTGGCAGTAAGTATATACTTATGTTGTTTTGAAGAGCTTGGTGTAATATATCCTATGATATCTAACCCCCATTGCTAAAAAGGCCTAGAAACAATCATCAATTGGAGTGGTACTGCTTCTCTCTTCTCTCTCCTAGTTCTTATTTGACAGGTTTTACAGTTTCTAGCATAAGTGTGAGCATTCTTAAACAAAGTGGGCCAATAATAACCAACTCTCAATATCTTATGAGCAGTGGTGTTTCCTGCAAAATGTCCACCGACAGGGCCATCATGGAGCTCCTTTCGAACTTTGTCTACATATTCACGTTCGCTACATATTAATAGTACCCCATCATAATTAACCCGAAAGAGTACCGAATTTATGAGGCGATATTGTGTGGATTTTAACCTGAGAGCTCTTCTTTCCCTAGGATTGAGATTTTCTGGGCAAGTCCCATCGTGCAAGAGATAATTCAAATTATCATACCAAGACTCTAGCCCTGGGGAAATGTATGAATCTTCACCACACCATAATGCCATTTCATTCTCCTATTCGAAGTCTTCATTTACTTGGTCTTGGGATTCAACCACAAGTTTTCATAACCCTTGCCCTTTAACTAGTTTGGCAGGTTTTATATCTAGATCAAATTATTGAACTAGTACCATACAGTTCCCTCTTCTTCCCCCCATCTCCTGTTGAGTGAATAGGGATCAGACCACGAGGTGAATCACAATTAATTTGGTGTGGTTCTTGAGGATGTAAGACCTAAAGTGTTTTACTACTTTATAAACTGCATAAGTCTGTTTATGCATGGAGGGATAATTAAGTTCAACTCCTTGGAGGTTAGTGCTCATGAACGACACCAAATTCTCATTGTTGTCATCATCCTTCTGAGTCAATACTGCAGCTATCGATTGGCCGAAGGCGAAAGTATAGAGGAAGTAGTCTCTATTAAAATCGAGACTTCGTAACATGGGGGCTTGAGATATAGTGGTTTTAATATTGTTGAAATCATATTTTCGTTCATCGTCCCACTTAAATTCAACATCTTTGTGGGTCATCTTTTGTAGTGGTCTGACAGTATCAGCGAAATCAAGTGTGAATTTTCTTACAAAGTTGATTTTCCCGAAGAAGGATTGCATTGTATTTTTGTTGCGAGGTAACGAGATTTGAGTTATAGCTTTGATTCACTTAGGGTCTATGCGAATGCCAGCTTGGGTTATAATATGACGTAATATCTTTCCTTCCTCCACACCAAAGATAGTTTTCTTAGGGTTTAAAGATATACCATATTTTCTTCACCTTTCGAAAATCTGCGTTAAGTGTTGGATGTTTTCCTCTCTGTTCTTTAATAGAAAGTTATGTCATCTAGATACACTACCACACACCTGTTGATCAGTCCTTGAAATGAGACGTCCATTTCCCTTTGAAAGGTTTCCCATTCGTTGATTAACCCAAAGGGCATGCGTTTGTAAGTGAAAGTTCCCCACTTGGTTCAGAAGGTAGTTTTCAAATGGTCTTCCTCTGAAACCAGAGCTTGGTTGTAATCCGAGAAACCATCTAGTAGAGAGAAAATATCAGAACCATACATGGTCTACAAGAGTTTCTTCATCGACGGGATTGCATAGTTTTCCTTTGCTGAAGTTCTGTTGAGGTTCCTAAAATCTACACACAAGCGGATTTCCCCCAAATTTTTCCTCATAGGAACCAAATTTGCTACCCATGCAGAATGTCTTACCTGGAAGATATTTTTGGCATCTAAAAGTTTCTTCAACTCCTGACACATGAGAGGTTCCAGGGATGGGTGGTATTTTCAGAGCTTCTGTTGGAAGGGTTTCACTTCAGGTTTTAACGGTATAGTGTGTTGAATGATACAGGTGTCATAGGTTTTTAGATCTCGATAGGACCATGCAAAGACATCTTGATATTATCTAAACAGTTTAATTGAGATAAGAATTTCTTTCATCTTTAGATATAGTCTTGCCAAGATTCACATTCTTTGGGTTTTTCGGGGTTCCAAGATTTATAGTTTCATGCATGGGACATGAACTATCAGTCTTTGCATTTTTGGGTCCCTTAAATCGTCCCTTTAGGTCAAAGAGATTCTCTAAATTAGATACCCCCTTCGGGATTGTGTGAGACTTCAATTTGTATGTTGGTTGACCTATCTGAGGATCAATTTCTATTGATTGTTCCTGGAATACTTCATTGTCAATAGCTAGGTCTTTAAAATAATCTTGGTTATTCAGAAAGTCTACGATCTGTTCATCTCTTTCAAATACTTTCCAATTTGAAATGTTGATAGGCACCGATGTTTTGTAGAGTAGTTCCAAAGTGAATCAGGAGGCTTCATAATCTTCTAGAGGTGACAACCTTGAAGCGGATGTGTCCAGGGAATCAACAAGGATATTATTTTCTCTGGGGATTGCAGTGATATTGAAAGCTTCAAAATGCTCTATTAACCTATGCACTTCATGTTGATAATTATTTAGGTGTGGGGAATTGCAATGTATAGTATTCCTGACTTGTCTAATGACAATCTCCGAGTCCATGAAAACCTTCAATTCTTTGACGTTTAAGTCTATGGATTTATTTAACCCTTGTACTAGAGCCTCATACTCGTCGATGTTATTTGTGCATTCAAATTCTAGTCTACAAGACAAGAAATGACATTTACCTTTTGGATCAATGAGGATGCCCCCTGCCCCTGATCCTTCTTGTGATTTAGATCCATCAAAATATATGGTCCAAATTTGTGAGCGAAAGTTAACCGTTTCTTCCTTATTATTACTTTCTTTCCCTCTTGTCTTTTGTCCGATGATTTCTAGCACATGTTCTCGACATAAGAGGGTTTCCTCTGTCGATATTGGCAATTTGTCTTGAAAAACCATTTTGGAGTTCTAATTTAGAGGGACATCATATGGAAGAGGAGAGAGGTTCCTGAAATAGGAATTACAGGAATAATTTCCTAACACAGAAAAATCTGTTGATGAGGGTTCATTTAGGGTTTCTAGATCAATGATAGTATGTTTCAGATACCTTTCCCTATTGATTCTGATCATATTCTTGTATCCCTTCAGCGATAGCCAAAGGTTTTCCCAGTTTGTACTAAAGTATCCGTTTAAATTCTCATACCAGTATCAGCTCAATAACAATCCATAAGCTTCTGGGATATCTACTACGATAATATCAATCACTTGCACAAAATTAGGATGTGTCGCTATTCTGATCATTACATATTTAAGTTCTCCCATGACCTTCACCTCAGTTCTGTCTAGTTGTATTACATGTTTATCACTTTTGAGAGGAACAAAATTTAATTTCTTGCAAATAGACAAAGGCATAACGTTGGAAGATGCTCCCGAATCGACTAAACAATTGTGGAGGTTCCTGTTGAAAACTTCAAACGTTAAAATGAACGGTGGGACAAAGGGTTTTCCCTTCTTATCTTCCGAGCAGGTATTCACCATTGGTTTATTTACTAGATCYGTGGAAGTTAGATTTCTTCSAAGGGCAGTGCTTGTCGTGGGATTTTCTACTAATTTCAAAGCCTATAATCRGAAKTSCTTTTRCTGAGGGATCCTACAATATCCATAACTGATATATTAGCCTTCAACTTCWTCAAATCTTCAACTACATTGTAATCAAGTTTGGGTGAMTCTCGGGTATGGATKATTATAGGGTTCTTATGGGGATMAAAAGGTKCTTTTGGGTGATCGRGAGTCGCCCTTTCCCCTRACGTTTGAGTGATATTAGGATCCTTTGAGACAYGAGGACCTTYACTTCTCATTTTCRTAACTGAGACCTCTRCGGGTGGTTCTTGAAACTCGAATAGGTTTTCGAAAGGCATGATCAGGTCATGATCCCATATCATCATGGTTGTATCTTCTGGTGGATCAATATMTTCCTGGTCAAYAACATTCATAACTAAAATGCTTGGTTGTTTGGTCAAGGAAACCTCGTCTAGAAACCGATTGGCCATCAAATTCATGGCATGCACCMATTGAGGGAAGTCTCTCTTGKAGTGGTTTTCCTGGTGATAAGTACATAATGAATCAGATGCTACATTCCCTAGATYGATATTTAAKTTAGCTGGGGGAGGTTCAATTGCTTTGAACGGTGGGTTCCTTTTAAAGAAAGGCTTATAGGGTCTTTGGCCTTGGTTTCCATCCCCTGCATTTCTCTTCATGTCTATGATATCAATYGATAATTTCTTAACCATGCGTTGTAGATATTCTATGTTTCTATTACCCTTGTCAGGAGTCTRTTCTKCTTGTTTCCCTAGYGGTCTAGTCAAAAGGAGTCCTCTCCTGGGAGGAGGTTGAACTTCTTTCTTACCTAAAGAGACCTAGCCTTMTTTACACCTTTTCATMTAGAATTCTATCATTTTGGCTTCTTCAAAATTCTTAGCCAGGGTTTGTTTGGCGGCCCTCTTCACGAACATGGAAATAGAAGCTAGGAGAGCATTAGCATAAGCTTCGATTTGCAACTCCTGAGTTGGTTTAGCTYCGGSATAAAACTTGTTTMATATGGTTGTGAATCTTTGAMCCTTTCCTTTGAACTCATGGTGGCGGYGAACAACTCAACCATTAGAGYTSCCGTAGTAGTSTCCTCTRCAAATTTATCTAGAAAATATTTTTGAAACTTCGTCCAACTAGTTATAGATCCTATCRACAGATTAAAATACCACGTGGAAGMTGAATTCTCAAATGTATAGGGGRAAATCTTKCATACTACATATTCATTTTGGACATTCATAAGTCTGATCGCTAGTACAAATTTCTTGATATGGTCTCTAGGCAATCCTGAAGTCTCGGGGTCGAATTTAGGAAGTAACTTCTYCGGGTGTCGGGGAAGATTATGCACTTGCCATAGGATGGCCAAAGCATYTCYGRCCAACCAAGTTTGATTGTTCTGAGGTGGGTTTCCCCCTTCTTCARCATGGTCGTTKTTATCTTCCATATCTTCAGATTCTGAGTTAAAATCCTCTTCTTTCGAAAAACYRTCTGGTTCAGAGACATTGCYGACTGGYGTTTCAGGGATKAGATTAAGAGGATGTTCAATTTAGGTGATTGCGAAATCTATTAGGTCTTCTACCGTGTGGAAAAAAAMCTCGTCGRGAGTGTTGGCCACTGGTCTACTTATTTTTTGTCTTCGAGGAATTATTAGAGCTAAATAYAATGCACCGATTTGTCGGGCGTACTCTCTTGTGATTCTTCTAAATTGATTTAATTCCTCGTGAGGAAGAGCATAAGGTATATCAGGGAACAATTGTTCTTCCTCGGGCTGGGMTGAGTCACTCTTTTYAGGAGTACTCAATGTGTGTGKGTTGTCTTKGGAATGGTTATCCATGCATGTGGGCTGTTTTAAATCTACAGGATGTCTGAAATATTATATGAAATATATATTCAACCATTCATTCTTTAGGCCCTCCTTCTAGCRCCAATTCTWTTGATGGGTCCTAGATCCCTTTAATTCAACAGTAGGAACCAAACCCGCCACCGAGGCCCAATTTYCRTCTACGTGCTTGAGTAGCGGGTTATCCCAAGCTCATCCTCTTCCCYAGTAGTTAAACTTAATCCTGTTTGTTKMCAAGTTGGTTTATACTGGCTTACATCTCATATCRGACCCACCTAAGAGAAAATACAAAAAAGAGAAAGTCCAAAYTGAAGGAGGAGCCTTCATAAGAAAACGTAAAGCCCATCGATAAATTGGTCGGATCSCAATATCTAGAGAACAATTCCACTATTAAATGMTTYAGAGTCTAATTGGGCCTCCGTGGTGGGTTTGGTTCCTACTGTTGAATTAAAGGGATCTAGGAACCATCAACAAAAYCCTGAGCAAGATGAAGAAACAAAAGATATATCCCGTTCGGGAGAATGRCTTCTTGTCAGTATACCAGAAAGTATGGGGAGTTCCCTATAGCTTCCTTGGGTRTTACTCTGTCAGCCCATAAGGCATTATGAAGTGAAACATGCCAATTCCTCTAATTGTCTGCAACTRTTTTCTTCAATATTCTCACTAGGTTCTTATTGGTTGATTTTKCCACTACATTCCCCTGTGGGTAGTAGTTTGYAGAGTATCTAATTATGATTCCTTTATCTAAAGAAAAMTTTGTTAKCAAGGTGCAATAAAAGTAAGTGACATTATAAAAAATAAGAAYGAAAGGCATACCAAACCTTGTGATCCACTGTTTTTCTATGAATTGAATTACCACCTTTTCATTTACAYGAGTCAGAGGGATGGCCTCTGCCCATTTCGTGAAATAGTCCRTAGCARTCARTATGTATCTATGTTGGTTTGAAGAACTYGGTGTAATTTATCCTATGACATCTAACSCCYATTKCTYGAATGTTCTAKATATGGCCACTGGTTGGAGTGGGRAAGTTGCTCTCTTTTYCCTCCMTGCRCTTATTTGACAAGTTTTATAGTTTCTAGCGTATGTATGAGCGTCCCTAAACAGAGTAGGMCAACAATAGTTGGATCTTAGTATCTTGTGAGCGATKCTATTCCCAAAAARGTGTCCACCTGCAGGACYATCATGGAGYTCCTTCAGAATMTTGTCTGYGTCTTCACGTTCRAGACATCTSAAAAGTACCCCATCATAATTCACGCRGAAGAGTACCGAATTTATGAGGTGATATTGTGCCTATTTTAGTCTGAGAGSTCTCCTTTCCTTAGGGTTTACGTTTTCTGGGCAAGTCCGTGATGCAKGAGATAAGTRAGTTTCCCATACCAAGACTCCTGCCCTGGGGGAATATATAAAGCTTCACTACACCACAACRCCAATTCATTATCCCACCCAGAGTCTTCATTTACTTGGTCTTGGGMTTCATTGACCAATTTACACAATCCCTGYCCCTWAACCAKCTTGGTAGGTTTTATATCTAGATCAAATTCTTGGAAAACTACTATCCAGTTTCCTCTTCTTTCCCCCATCTCYTGTTGTGTGAATAGGGATCGGACTGCAGGGCGAGGCACAATAACTTTGGYGTGATTTTTTAGGATGTARGATYTGAAATGTTTTACTACTTTGTAYAGTGCATAAGCTTGTTTGTCTATAGCATGGTAATTTAGTTMARCCCCTTGGGGATTAGTGCTCATAAATGAGACCAACGCCTCATTATTGTCATCATCCTTTTGAGTCAATAGAACAACTAAATATTGGTCGGAGGCAAAAGTATAGAGGAAAAAATATTTTCCAAAGTCGRGACTTCGCAACACTRGAGMTTCAGATATTGTAGTCTTAATGTTGTTGAAAGMACTTTTTYGTTTGYCATCCCACTTAAATTCAACATCTTCGCAGATCATTTTTTGTAAGGGTTTGATAGTTTTAGTGAAATCGGGGGTGAACTTCCTCACAAAATTGATTTTCCCAAAGAAGGATTGCATGGCCTTTTTGTTGTGGGGTAAGGGAAGCTAAGCTATTGCCTTAATTCATTTTGGGTCTATGCAAATTCCTGTTTGAGATATAATATGACCTAGTAATTTTCCTTCCTCGACACCAAAGATAGTTTTCTTAGGGTTTAAAGATATATCGTATTTTCTACACCTTTCGAAAATCTGGGTTAGATGTTGGATGTGATATTCTCTATTCTTTGAATACACAGTCACCTCGTCCAAATAAACTACTACATACTTGTCGAATAGTCCCCAAAAATCCACGTCTATGGCAATCTGGAAGGTTTCCCTCGCATTAATTAACCCAAAGGGCATGCGTTTATAAGAAAATGTTCTCCACTTGGTTTGGAAGGTAGTTTTCAATCGGTCTTCCTCTAAAACTAGAACTTGGTTGTAACCTGAACAACTGTTTAGTAGGGAGAAAATATCAGAACTAGACACGGTATACAAGAGTTGTTACATCGGTGGGACTGGGTAGTTGTCCTTTTCTGATGCTCTGTCGAGGTTTCTAAAATCCACTCACAAGCAGATCTCCTGAGACTTTTTTCTGACAGGAAACAAATTTTCTACCCAAGCAGAGTGTCTAACCTGAAAGATAATTTTAGCATCTAGTAATTTATTTAACTCCTGACACATGAGGGGTTCCAGAGATGGATGGTACTTCCAGATCCTTTGTTGGAAGGGTTTTACTCCAAATTTTAACGGGATTGTGTGTTGGATAATACGAGTGTCATAAGTTTTTATATCTTGGCAGGACCACAAAAAAACATCTTAGTATTCTCTGAAAAGTTTGAGATAGGATTTCCTTTCTTCTTTAGACACTATCTTGCCTAGATTTATATTTTTAGAGTTTTCCGGGCTTCCTAGGTTTATAGTCTTGTACATGGGACAAGAGCTCCATGTCTTTGTGTTTGTTTACCCTTTAAATATTTCCTTTAAGTCAAAGAGGTTCTCCAAATTGGCTACCCCTTTCGGTATCGTGTGAAATCTTGGTTTGTCAGTTGAATGATCTGTTTCACCTCTTTGTTCACGGAGATTGGTTTCTACTAGTTTCTCTTAGAATACTTCATCATCAATAGTCAGGTCTTTAAAATTTTCCTCATTGGTTAAGAATTTTATGATCTGTACATCTCCTTCAAAGACCTTCCAATTAAAAATATTGCTGGGCACTGATGATTTGTAGAGCAGTTCCATAGTGAACCGGGAGGCTTCATAGTGTTTTAAAGGGGATAGCCTTGAGGCAGCAGTGGCCAGGGAATCAACAAGAGTATTCTTTGTTTTGGGGATCACGGTAATGTTGAAGGCTTCAAAATGTTCTATTAGCCTGTGCACTTCCTATTGATAATTCCTCAGGTGGGGAGAGTTGCAATGTATAGTATTCTTTACTTGCCTAATGGTAATTTCAGAGTCTCTGAAAACCTTTAGTTATTTAACGTTTAAGTCCATGGATTTATTTAGTTCTTTCACTAAAGATTCATACTCGACAATATTATTAGTGCATTCAAAGTCCAGTCTGCAGGACAAGAAATTTTGTTTCCCCTTCAGATCAAAGAGGATACATCCCGCTCTCGACCCTTCTTGAGATTTATACCCATCAAAGAACAAGGTCCAAAATTGTGAGCAAGAATCATCATCTTCTCCATGCCTACTAACTTCCTCCTCTCCACTTATTTTGTATGTGATTTCCAATAGAGGTTCTTGACAGAGGAGGGTTTCTTCCACTGATAACAATACATTTACTTGAAAATTCATTTCGAAGTTCTGAGTAAGAAGTACATCAGATGAGAGAGGAGAGAAATTGTCGAAATCATAATTGCAGGAGTAGTTTCCTAGCACGGGGAAATCTTCCAACAATGGTTCATTGAATACCTCCAAGTCGATGACCGTATGTTTGAGATACCTTTCCCTATCAATCCTAATCATGTTTGTGTGTCCCTTTAATGGAAACCAAAGGTGAGACCAGTCCGTGCTAAAGTATCCATTCAAATTTTTGGACCAATATCGACTAAGTAGGAAACCATAATTTCATGGTATATCCACTACAATGATGTTGATCACTTGAACACATTTTGGGTGTGTAGCCATTATGATCATGACATCCTTGAGTTATCCAATAACTTTTACTTGAGTTCTGTCTAATTGTATAACTTTTTTATCACTTTTGAGCCGGACTGTGTTTAGTTTCTTGCAAATAGATAATGTCATAACATTAGAGGATGCCCCTGAGTCAACTAAACAATTATGGAGGTTTGTGTTGAAGACTTCAAACGTTAAAAGGAACTGTGGGAAAAAAGGATTTACTTTTTTATCTACATAACAAGTTTTCACATTTGGTTTATTTTTTAGATCTGTGGGAGCTGGATTTCCCCCTTGGTTAGTTTTTGTCATAGGAGTTTCTACTAACTTCAAGGCTTGTAACAAAAAGTCCTTTTGTTGGGGAATTCTACACATGTCCATGAACGATACAATTTCCTTCAATATTTTTAAATCTTCTACTATGTTGTAGTCTATATTGGGTGATTATTGTGTATGGTTGTTTATAAGATTTATTTGGGAGGCAAATGGTGCTTTTGGGTGATCAACTGTTTGTTTTCCTCTCGAATTTTGGTGAATGGTAAGGTCAGTTGAGACTGGCTGACCCCTACTTCGCATTTTCACAACCAATACCTCAATGAGTGGTTCTTGAACCTCAAATATGTCATCATAAGGCATTGGAAAGTCAAGATCCCACAACAACATGGTTGTTTCTTCCAGTGAGTCAACTTCTTCCTGATTGACAATATTCACTGCTGAGCCGCTTGATTGTTTGGTCAAGGAAACTTCGTCTAGGAATCGATTGGCCATCAAATTTATGGCATGAACCCATTGTGGACAGTCTCTTTCGAAATGTTTCTCTTGATGATAGATATAGAAAGAGTCAGATGCTACATTTCCTAGGTCGATGTTTAAGTTGGTCAGAGAAGTTTCAATTTCTTTGAATAGTCAGTTTCTGCAAGATACCAGATATATAAAATATGCAGTACAGAAACGAAATGCTAGAAATAATAGAATAACAGTAAAATATCCAACATAATCTTCACAATACACAGAAATGATATACGAAATAGCAACAGAAATAGCACTTGAACAGAAATAGCACTTGATTCAGATAGCAATGTTCACAGGCCTCTTCGAGGGGGCAACCTCCAATCGAGCCGCGCTCTGTTACCATAATATCCAAGCTAGGGTTCTCATACCCTCGACTCCTATTTATACTAAAAAGAAGCATCTAGAGGAAGATCCTTCTAGAAGCG
>ML859672.1:25433-37966 GCA_009831015.1 Picea engelmannii
GGGATAGGGTGGAACAATTACAATGGCGACCTGCTTAACGGACTTATGCCTTGGTGCAAGCTTCCACGCAGTAATTGTGGATTTACCCTCCAAGGAGCCCGAGTGAGTTTGACCAATGTTTGTTCCAGGTACAGTGAGACTTCTCGTCACCGTCACCTTGTGTAAGACCCTAAATATTATGGCCACTAAGGTTACCAATTCATAGTCAGCCCCTGGGCGGGAACAGTCGACAATCCGATCCGAACGTACAGGCAGGGTATCAAGCCCGAAATCAACTAAAAGGATTCCACGCAGTAATTGTGGATTTACCTCAAAGTGATCCCCATAATACGATCTGACCACCACAATCAGTTAAACCATGGAGGGTTAGTCCCCGTAGCTCACCCGAATGCGACCTCATGCGTAACCCCTGTGTGAGAGGGGGATCCCAGGCAGACTTATACGATAACTGGATTTGACTCTCCCTAACTCAGGAGGCTAGTGTTTGTTTTGGAAACTTTGGAGAGTTATGCTCACAACCCTAATCCAAAGTACTAATCCTAGTCTACTATTGGTGGAGGATCCTAGAAAAGAAAAAGTTCTAGATAACTTTTAATTAGCGTTGATTTTATGGTTGTTCTTTACACAAAAGAGGTGCATGGAAGTGAAACAAATGGAATTATGACTCAGACCCAAAGAATGCATTGAATATGATAAGCAGTCATTTCCTTTCGATGAACATCTAGCTAAGGGAGAGAGAGAGTTCTTTTCACTAATCAAGCACAAATAAGGAATGCCCTCAAACGATTCTTTTCTCAATCAAATCTAGATGTAATGCAAAAACTTTTAAATTCCTTCTAATATGCACAATCAATCATAAATATGTGTTTCATTGTTTTTGTATGAGTGATGATCAATACAACACAATGCTCGTCTTGCTAATTATCTTTTTGTATGAATGAAAATCAAACTAGCACAAGCAAAAGTCATACAAACAATACACCCTTTCATTGTAATCAAAACGAAAAGTGAAAGAAAAGAAACAATCAAAGAGAAAAACAAACTTAAAACCCAAAAAGAAAAGGTTGAAGAACATTGATCTTGACTAAAATCAAGATGAAGAGGTTCGTAGGCCTTTGATGACCTTCACCAGGGTTTTTACTCAGTTGATGAGAAGAGAAACACGATGCATGGGTCTCAAACTCCAATCAACAAAAAACGATAACAATAGTGAAGAAGGCTACAAGATCCAAGTAGTAAGATGCTTATTCTTCAATCAAAAGACAGATGTCAAGGCTGAAAGGGAAGAAACATTGGCTCACAAGGCCACTAAGCAAAAGAGACACAGAGGCAAAATCCCAACAAAGCAATTCTGGAGGGTTTTTTGGCCTAAAAGAGGCTGGCGCTCTGTTGCCAAAGGAAAGGAGCATTATAGCACTCTGTCCAAGGCTATGGGGGAGCGTTGGTTCTCTGTTAACACTAGGATAGGGACGCCAAGGTCTAAAACTCCCAAAAATGTCAAAAAATTCCAAAAATTGAAATTCAAACTCGACAATTATGCTGAGTATGATGGGACAAGGAGCCAATCAGCTCATGAAACCAATCAAAAGAGGAGTGAACCAGGTCTTAAACAATCAATGGATAGAACAAGGTCAATGAGGAGAAAATCAAAACAAGAAGTTTTAATTTGAGGCTATCTCCCCAGCAGAGTCGCCAGTTTCTGTTGTAGGAAAATCTCCCTGTAGACAGGTAGATCGCCTCTAAGAGCTTGACCCTAACTCTAGACAGAAAATGCTTAACATGGACACTGACTTCCTTTCAAATCTATCTAAACTAACACATGAGAAGGAAGGATGACAGAGGTACCTTTTATCGACGTTTGTCCCTGTACGCTCTGAGTCGCGCTTCGATCCTTTGCTTCTCGTTGGATCCTGTGGACAAAGCAAGATACGACCACTTCCTACTGTATTGATATTATCTTGAAAATAGATCTATCAGTTAATGATAAGTTCATGTAACATTAGACACAAACTAGAAAGAACAGGCCAAGCATGTCATATTGATGAGATAAACGACAACAGTACTTACAATCGTAGATGCGAATGCGACAGCTTCGTCGAGTCCCCTTCGTCTAACCCTTGCCTGAAAGATCCACAACCTAGATGACAGCATCTTCATTGATCACTCTCCTTTGGCTGACTGTGAGTTTTCTCCAAGATCATAAGTTTCATATCTGCAGTTCTTCCCCAATCAGCTCTGTTCCAACACCACTTATGAGATCATAAGTTTGGTGTAATTCTCCATTTCCATTCCCCTTTCACCATTAGAAAGCTTGCTTATATAGCCTTGGAGAGGCTTTAACCACTTGAGATATCCTTGGGGAAGTTGAGGATTTTCCTCCTTCAGTTGAGGATCTACCCTAAGATCATGGCTGGACTAGGGATTCAAATCCAACTACCTTCCAAGAATGAAAATATGCTTCCCCCATTCATCTCAGTAGCTTAACTACTTTCCAAAATAGGTAGTGCTCCCTCAAAAGGGGCATCAGAGCGTTGTAGCGCTCCCTGAAAAGGTTAAGGGAAGCACCAATGCTCCAAAATCTATAGTGCTCCCTCAAAAGGGCCAGGGGAGTGTCATAACGCTCCCTAATAGTGTAAGGGGGAACGTCGGTGCTCCGAGATAGTGTAAGGGGGAGCGCTCCCCTAAAAAAACTCAGTTTTTGAGGTGCTTTCAGATGGAAAAATGTTTGCAAGCCTGCTGACTCATTTCTCCTCTTCCAAATAAAATGTTTGAGGTGTTTCAAGTGTCTTTCTCATGTCGTTATAGGTACGACATAAGCATCATGGCAGTATGATTTGTTTGATGTTTGCGACACTTGTGAGCAACATGTGACACTTGCGACCTTGTGATCAAAATGCGACACTTGCGACCTTTGTAATGACGACACTTGCGACACTATCAAAGTGAGTAATTTTGATGTGTAAAAGAAGGCTTGCCAACTATCACCATGAAGGCTCAAATGGTGGACGATAATGAGTTTAATCAAGCCGTGATGGAAAAGGCTGCTATCATCCTTCTCACACTTGAATCTTTTAGACATCCTTTACAGAATTCGCAAAAGATAATGCAGCATATTTAAGGGATAACCTATGAAATTCATCAATAACTAGAGGTGATACAAAAATACCAAGCCATACCGACCTTCACAGGTCACAAACTGTTTAACAATTACCAAAATATCATGCCACCTGGGTTTGAGGGTAGTGATAGGCATACCTCTATCACAGGAAACGATCTTCCTTGACGTGAAAAGGAGAGGCCATGACACCTCATCAACTTTGGAATTTTTGAACCACCTTTGCCCTGTCGCTAGTATTCCTGTAGCTGACCTCATGAATTCCTCATTAAGCTCAAGTTGTACATCTTCGACCTTAGCCCTGCATCCGTCGAAGGTGAGGGTGAATTGTTGGGAAACCGAAAGGTTGAAACCCTCGAACCTCTGTATAAACACCAGCCAACCACCATTTTCCAAATCTTGGCGATCATTATCGAATATAAATAGAGTTTGGCTACCATTTGGCTCTATGCACACCACCGGTGCCATAGACAGGAGCACACGGTGAGCTGGGTGAATGGGAAAGGGTTTCAACAGGGCATTCGCAGGATCGAAAGGCTCGCAGGCTTACCCGACAACTAACAGAGGTGACCCGGGTTAGGGGAAAGGCATTAATGCCCGAATGTGCGAGGGTGGTGGAGCTAGCTCAACCCATGCAAAACAGTCATTTCCCACAGTACAACTGACGGCGCATATAGCGATTCAAATCACTATTTCGTATGTCAAAAACTATGCTATTCAAAAAATTAACGAAAACCATGGTAAGTCGACCAAACATTTGCGCAAGCAATAGTTTTATCATAGTTTTAAAACCAAAACAATGATTTGAAATCAACACCAAGGGTTCGATCATATCAAATGTGTGTTTTCATGAAATGATTTATACCAAGGGTCTAACCACAACGTCAATGTGTTTTCATGAAACCAATGTGTCAAAGAAATCGATGAAAGAGTATAGAACATCAAAACACCAATGTATCAAAAACTTGATCATAAGAATATCATCACAGTCTTATAAAAACGAAGTCATATTAACAATTAAAGAATGCCAAATGAGTAAATATCTTGGAGCCTTGCCAACTGTGCAACTATAATTAAATTGGAAACACAATGAACACATAAACAAGAGTGACCAGTGACGATTTTAATGTGACTTCGAAATCAAAGTTTTCATGCTTGTAGTCATGAAAATGAGAACAACGGAAGGTGTGCAAATTGCACAAAAATAGCAGTGTTGTTTTATTCCAAAGATTGCGATGAAAATCAAGGGTTGCAAAACACTGGTGTAGGTAGCTTATGAGGATAGTATAAAAGAGTGAATTGGCTTCCAACAATGGAAACACACTGGTAGAAGAAGTTATCTCTGCCAAAAGAACAAATTTAGATTAAGATAACAAGAATAATTCCACAGAAATAACCAGAAAATTGTTTAAACATCATCAATGATCAAATTCCAGCAGTGTTTAAAGGATGAAAACTGATAACAGTACTAAGATAAGTGAGCCATGATATTAAAGATAAAATATCCAATACTATTGATAGAGCCACTACTTCCAGCAGGCATCCATAGCCTCAACAGGGTTGCCATTTAATCCACTCTGATATCCGTATCCTGCCAAGAAGTTCCAGATCAGAATAAAGGACATATTAAGGTCAGAGGTTTCATATTTACGAATTTTCATATACCCGACATTGCTTCGTTGCCAGCAGGCCTGTTCAGTACCCTGGCGAAGTTGTCTTGGCATCATGCATGCATTTACCCGCTGCCATCAGACCTGTTCAACATCCCGGCGGGTTTACAAGCACTTCCCACAGCTCTTTTTTTTTTTTCTTTTTTCTTTTTGAAGATATATAATTGAGCGGGGTGACGCTGAAAATTATGATATTTTAGCATATTTTTTACAGACCTCAACAGAATTTTTTAGAACTGTCCTTCACTAAGATCCAGAGGTGGTTTGTTTACAAAATCGACCTTCTAAGGAAGGGGGACATCTTCTGAGTCATTCCCTTAAGGAACAGGGACAGCGTAAAAAGATAATGGATGATCACGACAGGCTTTACTTACAGATCGAAATCAGCTATCTTCTTTCAAACAATAGTTTTTTCAAGATAGATGTAAATTTCAGAAGTATACAATTGATGTTTACACAATTTTTCAACAGTCATTTTAGTGAAAGAATTTTTTTGTTTTCTTTGTCTGAACAGTTCAGCATACAGGTATGTGTATTTCCAAAAACAAAAATGATAAGCGTAAAGGAAAATCAAAACCAAAACAGCAAAATAAAAGAAAACAAAAGAAAAATATGTACATAATATACAAAGAGTTGTCGTCAAGAAAAATATATTTTTAGAGCTTGGTCATTCACTGGATAGGTGTCAGGCTGCCCTTCTAGATTCTGCAATCGGAAAGAGCTGGGACCCAATTTCTCAGCAATTAAAAACGGTCCAAGCCATAAGTTTTGAAATTTCATGTGCTCTCCCTTCCCCTCATGCAGTTTGTCCCATTTCAAGACAAGATAACCTACTTCAAAGTTCTTATCAGAGGCAGAGTTGGAATCAAACCAACTTTTGACTACTAGTTGATGCTGATCTAACTTGTGTTTAGCTTGAGCTCTTACCTCTTCTAGTTTTATCAAAGCATTAATCCGGTTTTCCAAAGGGGGACAGTCTTCTTCTTGTATTTTCTGCGATAGCTGAAGTGAGGGAAGAAGAATGTGTGGTGGCAGAATTTCTTCTCTACCATAAACGAGAAAAAAGGGGGAGTTACCTACAACAGTTTTTGGTGTTACCCTATCATCCCAAATCGCGTTTAACAGTGCATTATGCCAATTTTTGTGATTCTCAGATACCGTTCTCTTGATAATTTTAATTAGATTCTTATTTGTTGATTCTTCCAATCCATTGCCCTGGGGGTAATATCTAGTAGAATACTTGAATTTAATTCCTTTTTCTAAAGTGAACTCGCTCATCTCAAGAGATGAAAAATAAGAAGCGTTATCGAATACTAAACAGTCAGGGATACCAAAACAAGTGATAATATTTGAATTTAGAAAGGCAATTACCTGACTGGTATTTACAGTTCTTAATGTGGTAGCTTCAGACCACCTGGTGAAGTAATCTATGGTTGTTATGATAAACTTATGTTGTTGTGAGGATGGCGGATTGATTGGACCTATGATATCAAGGCCCCACTGTTGAAAAGGAGAGTCTACTGACACAGGCTGCAAAGGAAAGGTTGGTTTCTGTAACCGCCCTGATGCTTTTTGACAAATAATACACTTGCGACACAAGGCATGGGAGTCTCTAAAAAGTGTCGGCCAGTAATAACCGACTCTCAAAACTTTATGGGCAGTGGTTTCACCACCAAAATGACCACCAGCTTCTCCTGCATGCAACTCTAGTAAGACTTTTTCTGCTTCGTCTTTCTCAAGACAGCGCATCAGTATGCCATCAAAATTTTGACGAAACAAAATACCATTAACCAAATGAAAGGAGGCAGATTTTAATCTTAACGCTCTTCTTTTAGTGGGATCCAGGTGATGGGGGGCTGACCCATGTTCAAGATAGAATCTTATATCGTCATACCAGGGATTGACAAAGTTTTGTGCACAGTAGATTGCATTTTGATCGTGTTGTCCTAGGTTTGACCTATCACTTTCTTCTTGCTGCCCTACTACTGAATCAGCAACTACCTTGCATAACCCTCAGCCTCTCACTATTTGAGCTGGGGTAATTTCTATGTCATACTCCTGTATAGAAGCAACCCAGTTAGCTCTCTTTTCTCCTAGTTCTTTCTGCACTAACAAGTTCCTGACGGCTGGGTACGGGACAATAATCTTCGTCCTAGATTTCTAAAGATAAGACCGGAAGTGCTTGACTGCTTTGAAAATAGAGTAGGCTTGTTGATCTACCGCTGGGTAATTAAGTTCAGTTCCTTTGAAATCAGAGCTCATAAAGGAAATGGGTACCTCATTGTTTTCATCATTCTTTTGAGTTAGGACGACAACGTAGGAGCAGTCAGAAGAAAATGTATAGAGTGTGAAATCTTGCAAAAAGTCAGGGCTCATGAGAGAAGGAGCGTCTATTATGGCCCTTTTTATTGCATTAAAAGATTGATTTTCTAAGGGTCCCCATTGATATTGTGCGTCTTTCTTAATTAAATTCTGTAAAGGTCTGACCATTTTGGAGAATCTAGGGACGAATCTCCTCACGAAGTTTATCTGGCCTAAGAAAGACTGCATAGACTTTTTGGATGTAGGAGGGGGGAGTTTCGAGATGACTTGAGTCCTTTTGGGGTCGATAATCATCCCTTTGCTTGACGCAATAAATCCTAAGAGTTTACCCTGTTCTACTGCAAAGATAGATTTTTTAGGATTCAAGGAAATGTCGTATTTACGACATCGTTGTAGAATGGCTCTTAAATGAACTAGATGATCAGTTTTATTTTTAGAAAAGACAGTAACATCATATAAGTAAAATACGATGGACCGATTGATTAAGCCTCAGAAAGCGATGTCCATCGCTCTCTGGAAAGTGGCGTCGGCATTAATCAATCCAAAGGGCATTTTTCGATAAGTGTAGGTGCCTCATGGAGTGCGGAAGGTAGTTTTAAGTTGGTCCGGAGGAGACATCAGGACTTGGTTGTACCCTGAGAAATCATCCAATAAAGATAGCCTCTTAGAACCAGATACTTTTTGAAGGATCTGTTCCATGGGTGGGACAGGATAGTTTTCTTTATCAGATGCTCTATTAAGGTTTCAGAAATCGACGCAAAGTCGAATTTCCCCGCTTTTCTTTCGGACAGGGACAAGGTTAGAAACCCATTGAGTGTGCCTAACAGGGAAAATTATCTTATCATTCAGGAGTTTATTTAATTCTTTTTTGATGGTCGGTTCGAGCTTAGGGTGCATTTTTCTTAATTTATGTTTAAAGGGTAAGGTTTGGGATTTCATAGGAATGACATGTTGTATGATGTTGGGGTCGAAAGTTTTGAGGTCATCATACGTCCACGCAAAAACATCCTTAAATTGTTTGAACAATTTAATAAATGCATATTTTTCTTGTTCAGAACACCCCACCCCTAAATTAATGCACTGTGGATTGTCATTAGTCCCCAAGTTTACTTTTTCATACGATAACGAGGAACTATTGGTTTTAGAGTTGACCAATTTTTTGAATTTATCTTGAAGATCATAAAACTTCTCTAATCTAACTATAGATTTAGGGATCAAATTTACCATGTCCGATGAATATTCAGGAGTTCTCGGATGTGATATTACCGTGAAAACATGGAAATTGTTGTCGTGAGTGCATTCGTCGATCACCGCACCTTGAAAAGTTTCTTCCATATGCAGGAAGATAATAATCTATTGATCATCATCGAAGACTCTCTAGTTCGTGATGTTGTCGGGAATGGATGGCCTGAACAACAGTTCGACGAAGAATGTGTCTGGGGACAAGCCTTCTGCAGGAAAGAGTTTAGAAGCTAAGTTAGCTAATAGATCTGCTTCAGAATTATTCAATCTAGGAATAGAATTTATATTGAAAGCAGAAAATTTATCATTAAATTCCATACCTCGGATTGGTAGCTTTTAATATGTAGAGACAGGTAGTGGATAGAATCTCTTACCTGTCTAACTACGATTTTGGAATCACCAAAGACAGTCAAATTTTGAATGTTCATATCTAAAGCTTTTCTGAGGCCCTGCAGTAAATCCTCATATTCTGTTTTGTTATTAGTACATTCAAATTATAGCCTACATGCAATCAATGTTTTATTACCTGCCGGATTGATAATAACGCAGCCTGCACTAGCTCCTTCTTTGGACTTTGACCCGTCAAAATAAATAAACCAAATTTGATTTTTATCGGGTGTATGAGACCATTGTGTGGAAGCTGTTGGTTGCACATATGCTACAATCTCGGACTGTTGTTCTGGATTGGTGATAGTTGAAGCCTCAGCCATGAAATTGTCGAAAAAGGTATCCATCCCTTGTACTTCGGGTGAATCGGCAAAGGGTGTAAATGGTTCATTAGGATCATTTAAATTTGTGACCGTGAACTTAAGGTAGCGTTCACGATTTACCTTGATTTTGTTGGGCTTGCCATTCTCTAGAAGCCACAGGTGAGACCAATCTGTCGCGAAATAGCCATGTAGCTGCTCCGACTAGTCCCTGCTTAAAAACAGACCATACATTTCTGGAATATCCACAACAATAATATCAATAACTTGATGAACCTTGGGGTTAGACGATAATCTTATAAGCACATTCCTTAATTCGCCTACAACTTTAACACTGGTTCGATCAAGTTGGATGACTTTTAGAGTGGATGGTTCAACTTCAGCGTTAATATTCTGACACACAGACCATGGCATCACATTGGATGAAGCTCCTGAGTCTACCATACAATTGTGCACATTTCTATTAAAGATTTCGAAAGTTAACAAAAATGGAGGTACATTTCTGCGAGTATTAAGGGTGGTAGCTTGTGGTTTTTTACTCACAGTTTCTAAAGCTACTTTATCTACATTGTTTACATTATTTACAGGAAGGATTCCTTTATCTTGAGGATCAGTATTATTTTTAGCGGAAGTCTTCTAAGGAACTTTGTTCTGAACAACCTTGTTATTGCTTAAATTACCATTTTTGCCATTCTCTGCGATATTCTGTAACATCTCTTGTAACAAAAATGGAAATTTTAATAACTCATAAATGGAAATGTTAGCCCTTAACTTTTTAATATCTTCAACTAAATCATAATCTAATTTGGGGCTTAAATGACTATGTTTAGTCTCAGCTGGTTTAGATTGCTTTGGAGGCAAAGTCATAGTGTTTTCAGAAGCAAGTTTGTTTGTTGTCTTACTCCTAGTATTGTAGGGATGGACTTTCTCGAAGTTAGCTTGAAAGATGCTATCCGAGAAGTGTCCAAAAATGTTTGGGGAAGACTCTTCTTCTTGAACTGTCTCTTGTTCAACAACCTCCTCAGGAATCTCAGGAGGCATCAAGTTATCCTGGGTTTCTAGAATTGTTTGAAGGGCAAATTGCAGACTTTCTAGATTAAGGCCTTCAGAATTCGGATTAGGTCGGTTGTTGGGAAAAGGCTTCCTGAATGGGGGATTGTAAGGCCCTTTGCTCAAATAAGATTCTTTGGCGCGTCCTTTTCAAATCTATAACTTGATTTGACATTTTTTTAACGACTTTAGTTAAGTTTTCTAAATCAGAGCTTTCAGGTTGTGTTTTATTTTGAGGAGGTCTAGGGAGGATTTCGATCTTCTTTTTGGAAGAAGAACTAGTCTCTATTTCGTTGCTAGTAGTGTCTTTTAGACTGAGTATGTATTTTTCGATCTGGCTGGCCTCTTCGAAGGCTTCTAACAACGTGGATTTCTTAGATCGTTTAACCCAAATGGATATACTTTGATGCAGTGCTTTAGTATAATATGCTATGATAAGATTCTCGGCAGGCATGGAATTCGTAGGGATTCAGTTCTTAAGTGTTAATAATCTTTGATTAAAGTCTTTAATTTTCTCTTTTGGGCTCATTCTTAAGCTAGAAATCTCCATAACCAGGACCTCCGATGACTTATCATCTCCGAAATTTTCCAAAAAGCATGACTCGAACTTTTCCCAAGACACGATGGTATGGGGTTGTTGGGAAAAGTACCAAGTAGATGCATTTCCCTCGAAAGTGTAGGGGAACAACCTACAGACTACATCTTCATGCTTGACATTGCAAAGTCTAATGGCTAACATAAACTTTTTAATGTGATCTTCGGCGATCTGTTTAGAGTCAGGGTCAAACTTGGGAAGCCACTTCTCTGGATGTTTGGGTAAGGGATGTTGATCTCCAGGTACGGCTACTGCATCCTGGTCGAGCCAAGGTCTAGAAGGATTGTTCTGGTTTGCCATTGGTGTAGGTGGTGTGGAAGGCTTCGAAGGGGAACTGCCTTCGTCGGAGGAGTCTTCTCCCGAAGAAGAAGGAGATGATGGAGGTGGTGAGGGAGGTATTCCAGATCCTTCTGCAGCAGGAGTGAGGATTGGATCTGTAGGGTTCACAGTGAGGTTAGTGCCTCCGAGTTGTTCTATGATATCATATAAATATAAAGGTTGGTCCAAAGGTCGATTTGGTTTCCTCAAATGGGCTAAGGTACTATGTGTTCTTATGAGAGATTGCCAGACAATCTCTTGTATGTCAGCACCTGTAGGATTTGGGGTTGTTGGTTCGACTATGATCTGTGGATCGTTGTTTGATGTGGTTGTTGTTTGAGGGGGGAAATCGTCGTTCGAATGACTTCTTGTCACTATAGGTGAGCGTTTAGGTGGTGGAGGAGTCTTGCGACCGCCTCGTGCCATTAATAAATTTCAGGCCCTCCTTCTAGCACCATTTGTTGACGGGCAAAAATGAACGCTCGCCAACTGGAAGAGTGGATCCGGTCCGGGGTTGTCTAAATAACCCAAGCCGTTTGGGATAACCCACCCTGATGGGTTTAGCGGCTCCGTTGGCCGATCTAAGTCCTAGAAAACAAATAAAAACTAAACTAAGGAACTAATCTAAATGGAAACAATAATTAAAACAAACTAATAAACAAATCTAAACTACATACATACAATCTATTACCTAAATGATACAACTATAATTATCTAAAATTAAATGTTCAATTATCGACAGAATCAGATCCAATTACAAATATACAATATTTACAGATTACAGATTTAAATGAAAACCTGCAAAAATCATTTGTAATCTGTCCTAAGACAGCGAAACTATTGTTTTTTGATTTTATAATTTTATTAGAGAGAAATTAAATAAAAACTATCTAAGCTAAGCAACTAAAATAATAACTCTAACTACAAATATGAACTATAAATATATCTATCTCAACTACTTATATGACACTAATAAATTACTATCAAATAACAAATAGCAAACTGAACTGAAGTAACGCTTCAGGTTTGTCATGTATCCAATAGTCGATTTAGCTGTTCGGTGGGAGGAAACCCGCACCTGATTCTCCACAAGCCTCTTGTAAACGGGAAGTGACTGTGCTCTTCAAATATAAATGACAGGACAAACAAGACATAAAAAATCACATCAATCTTATAATTAACAAATTATTGCAGTCAGATAAATCCTTGTGCAAAATTTGTACAAAACAATTCAATTAACAAAAAAGATAAACATGTATTCATCAAATTGAAATAGAGTAATCGCTGTATTTTTTAAATAAGAGAGATCAGATATGGACAACTTATAAACCAAATCACAATCAACCTGCAATGAATTATGATAGCTAAAGTAGTCGATAATTAATTGCAAACTGATATGGAGAAAACTTGAAACAAAAGTTTGATATATTGAAATCGAAAGTTGTTACAAGACATCAACTTTCATCCCAGTCAGTATTATTATAAATCCATACTCTGGTTCTCCCAACAGTGAT
>WSFP011406942.1:0-25332 GCA_009831015.1 Picea engelmannii
TTAACTATAGTTTTATGAAATTGTTTAATTTGGATTATGATTGCAATACCTTATAACCATTAATTTCATATAATGTTTAATTCTTCTTCATGATGAATTGTTTCTTGTCCAACAAGATACGATATGTTGATTAATTATGTCTTTTTCATATATTGTAATAATAACATTATGATATAATTGTAGTTAGGCTTAATATCATCACTAAGGAATGGCATTGTAACAAAACTAATATTTTCAGCTACTTCATTATTTTCGGAAATATTTTGACATGGTGTCTAGACATGGCCTTTGGAATAGATTAGAAGAGGTTAAGGTTCATTTTGAGCTCATAATTCCTACATTAAGGTTGTATGAGAATGTTATTTTCCAATTTCAGAAGAAATTAATTGTAATATAGGAGTTAATTAAGGTTTTCCCTTCGTGGAGGATTGAGGTTGAATATGGGGGGCTCTGTAGCTTATGTTTCTTGGTAGGGTTTCCATACATGAGTTATATTTTCTACACTTATCTGACACTGATTGGACTCCCTCTTAAATCCAGTGGCATGCTTTTCTATAGGCACTAAATATACCTTTGCATGGACTTTATCGAGGTAGATGAGTTGGACTATGAAGAAGACCTACCTGGTACCATTGACATCCTTTATTTAGAAATGGATTTCATCAATATATAGCAAGCTAAAAGGGCACACGCTTTGGATCTCTTCGCTCCATTGGATGTGCCAAATTGAACTCATACTTCATCCATGGATATTTTGGACAATATTCATAATAACTCCATGCAAGGTGACAATTTTGTTCTCCCCACGGTCTCACCTCTCGATACTTCTCTCCAAAACCATCCTCTATAAGAGAAAAATCTCCCTCTCCTTAACGCACTTTGGTTTGGATCGACCCCCTCTTAGACATAGTCCCTTCTCCCATGCTCCGTTGATGTTTCAGCCCTCCCAAAATCTCTCCTTGATTCTTTGAGCTCCAAGGTGGAAAAACATTGTGTTCGATCCAAGAGGGACAAAGTTAACATGCTTGTATGGGAGGATGTCAACTTGGAATCCATTCACAAGATTTTGGGAAAAACAATTGTTGGAATATTTTGTGGGAAATATGTACGCCCGTAAACCCTAAGAAAGTGGCTCAAGGAGAATTGGCTTCCATATATGGGTTATTATCTGGACTTTCATGTTTTATCCAGAGGCTATCTATGCTTTAAATTTCATTCAAGCAAGAGTATGAACTCCATCCTAAGGAGAAATTGGAAATGGGTTCCATCGATTCTAGTTGTAAAGGAATGGGAGGTCAACCTCGACCACAGGAGAGAACCCCATTCCTCTCTCCAAATTTGGGCTATCCTTCCTGGCCCCAGCCTCAGATAAGGAGACACCAATAGCGATCTCGATATATAAGGAGACTTCATAGAGGATGGACAAGAATTTGGACGAAGACACTCATTTTCCACCGAAGGGCATGATGCTCAAATGCAAGGCTCTCGAAATATTGAAGGATTGCCCCTTCGGTAAGTATTTTCATCATTATACTTTTTATCATTCTAATTTGGCTATTGATGTTTCCCCTCCTCCTATTGTTGCACCTTCTAATTTTTTCTCTTTAGAGATAGTCAATTCTCTTGTCCTGTCTCCATGCATCCGTTCTTCAGAGGTCATCCCCTTTCCCATCGATAAGGAAGCATGATTGCAATTGAATTTGGACATTAATAGCCTTGATCTTGTATCTCATCCCCTACTCAAGGGGAATCTCATGCAGGAGGTATCCCTTCCTATTCTAGTGGCATGCCCTGCCCCTATTATGGCTTCTTGGTGAATCCTTCCCTAAAATACAACTATCATCTTCGTTCTCGCCTCAAATTCAAGAAGGAAGGGGAAATTACAGGACGTTTAGCAGCAGAAAAATCTCAAGGATCTCAGGTAGGACCTAAATCACACCTTTTTCTAGCTCATATCCATGTAAAACAAGACATATGCAGTGGCAAGAAATATACCATTGTCCAGGATCTTAGAGTAGGGAATTTTTGTTGCAAGGCTTCGTCGTGATTTTTTTATTTTCTTAAGAGAAATGGAGAATTTTTTTTATTAAAATATCTACAAGAAATTGCAGAAGAAGGAAGCTTACATAATCACATAAACAACCTTTACAGAAGAGGAAAAAAACATGACAGTATCTAGCAAAATAGTTCAAAGAGTTTGAATCTGTTTGTGGCTTATACAATAGATCAAAAATTCTTCTAGTATATATCCTATAATAGATTTCTAGAAACAAAATACAAAAAAAAAGCATCTACATATATATTAGCTAGGGGTGGCATTCCTGCCTCGCTCTTCTTCGGTCTATTCAGGTGACGAATTTAGGTTTGGTAAGCATTGTTGAGGACCTGGATATGAAGCCACATCTGAATTGACTAATATTGAGCAGGTTGGTGATTGTTTTCTTGGGCATAGCCACATTTCTTCAAATTCTGAGTGGATTGTTGCGCAGTCATCTTGGATTTGATGTTGTCCTTTCCTCTCCTCTACGAGAATTTCCATTGGTGAGAATTTGATTGCATAACCCATGCACCTGAATTTGCAACGCTTGGATGGAATGGGAAAACTTTTCATGTTCTTCCTCTGTTATCTCTTATCTCCACTGCATTGTTCTCACTCTTTATCATTATGTATCCTGGAGATCTTCTACAAGTACCTCTGTGCTAAAAAATTCCAAATCATGTCCCTTCAAATTTGATTCGTCATACATCTGGTTCACGATAGTTTGTTGTGAATTAACCCAAGGTGGAGAAATTAAAAGACTCTCCCAACATGTGTGAAGTAACAACCACGACGGGGAAGGATTAGATTCCATCAAATCCATAACTCCTGAAATGATCTCACATAGACTAAGAAAGAGATGTGGGGGGTCAGTACAATCCTTGACTTGAGTGGGTATTTGCAAAGCGAACCAAGGTGATGCAATCTCCCATCTAAGAGGTACAACGACCATATATCCAAGGGAAAGTATGACCAAGATAAGTGACAAAATATTCCTTGAGGATATTTGAGCACATGCACATTTAGCTAAGGGGATTTGTATGTTTATGTATTTAAGGAAAGGGGGTGAGGTACTGTGTGATATTCCCGCGTGGGAGGAAGAGGCCCTTACATGAAAAATATTATTTTTTTCATGTTTTGATCACAAAGGATGATGAAGTGATGAGTGTATGGGCATGTTTATTCAAATCGTCGCTTTGAAGAGCACTCACCATATGGGATGATTTTTTACACCTTTACCACTTATGCTCAAAACCTTGAGATTGATCATGGGATTGAGTTGGACGAGATGTGCTTATTGACCCGTAAAGTTTATATGGGGTTTCTTAAAGCCATTTTATCTTTCTTATCAGCTATGGATTTATTGTGGTGGAGGATGTGTTGAGGAAAAAAGGTTTGAAATGCTTCCATCTCAAAATAGATTCGCTAAAAAATTGTTGCTAGCTTCATTTTTTTTGGCAGTGCCTTTTTCCTCAACTGGTTGATGACCACCTTGGAATCCACGAGGATTGAGAGATAGTTTATACCCTATTGACGTTCCAACTTCAATCCTTGGAGAAGAGTGTATGCCTCAGCCTAATTGTTTGTAGCATGTATGATATTCCAAGAGAAGAGTAGCTTAATATTTCCTTCCGGGAAGAGAACCCCACCCACACCTGCCTCCCATGGGTTGCCTTTAGAGGTTCCATCAAATATCATAACATACAATGTTTCTGACTATTTCCATTCTTCAAACTCCTGGTTTGAAATATGGAGCTGCCAAGAAAGTATAGAGTGTTTAATATCTTTGGATCTGGGGATGCCACTTGGGTTGTGGCATTGGTTGGGAAAAAATTGTTTAAACTACTACTCTTCTTAATTATTTATTCATTGTTGGTCTGACCAATTTTGATTCTTCATATTAAAGGGCTCTACTATTAATCTTAGGCTCTTTTAATCCACTACAATTGGGGTGGAAAATTCATCAAAAAAGATCGCACAATTTTGTGCTAAACAAATTTTCCATGCAATGAATTTAGGAACTGCTAGAAATGTTGCTTTAAAGGCTTGTTTGTTCTCCAGAGATACCATGTATGTAGTATGACATTTACTGAAGAGGTTTTTTTTTTTTTCCATATGATACAAGTGGGAAGAGATTAGAGCACTAGTGACCACACCTCCTTGGAGAATGGACACTCCATAAATAAGTGTGTTCCAATTTCTTCTGAATTTCGACAAAGAGAACATCTAAATGGGAGATTAAACCTTATTTTCTACAAATCTTCCCCCATTAAGATCTTATTGTGAGCCAACATCCAAAAAAATATGTTAATTTTTGGGAGGTCATCAGTATTCCAAATATTTTTCCACATATTTGACATAGGGGGTAAGTTGAATTGATCCAGGAGGGTGGCATATATAGCTTTAACTGAGTATTTTCCTTCTACCCTTCCATGTGAATATTTAGACACTAGATGGTAGGGATCACAACCAATGATTCCTTGACACAATTCAATAAATAGGTCTTGAAGGTGAGGAGGAAGGCCCAAAAGTTTCCAACCCACCCAAGCTCTAGAAAGGATCCACTTGGAGATATGAAACAGAGTGGAGATGCCATGCTCCTTACACCATTCCCGTAATGGTGAAAGTGTTATATTTTACTGGAGGGGTCGGTTCCCCATGATGCTATCCTCCCATATGTTAATCTTGCACCCATTCCCTAGAATACATGTGGCTTTACTATGGAAAATACGAAAAGATGCTTTCAAGAGTTTCCATATTGGATATCCCATAGTGCAGACTGGAGGAGATTTGAGGCATCTTGATCTATCATCAACCAAGTATTTATGCTTGATGACTTTCTTCCACCATTCTTGGTTTTCTGACACCGGTCTCCAAAGTATCTTTTTCCTGAGTGTCAAATTAGAGATCATTGGTTCTGTGATTTCCAATCCTCCATGTGCTTTGGGTTCCCTAACCACATTCCATTTAACTAGATGCATCCTCTTAGTGTTATAATTTCCGCCCAGCCATAGAAATTTTGATATTTTGATGTCTGCAGGAGCCAGGAGAGAGGAGAAATGGAAAATAAGGAGAGCAGAGAGGAAGGATTTAAATAATGTCACTTTTCCAGTTGGGTTTAACCATTGGGAGCCCCATTTAATAAGTTTTCCTTTAATTTTCTCGATTGTCGGAGTCTAGGCCGATCTTCGGAGAGAAGTGAGAGATATGGGAATTCCCAAATATTTGCAATATTTCCAACTTTCTACTAGTGAGAAATCAAGAACTCATGTGATCTTTCTTGTCATTTTAGAGTTTATATTCCATACATAGACTTGAATTTTCTGTTGGTTTATTTCCCCCCCTAAGGATCACATAAATTCCTCAAATATCTCCTTGAATATTTTAGAAATAATGGGGGAGGCTCCTCCTATTAAGAGAGTGTCATCAGTAAATTGAGAATGGTTAATCCTTCGGGCCCCTCTTTTGATTTTGATTCATGGTATGAATTTATACAACCCATCCTTCTCCAACTGTCAGCTTAAGGCTTCTACCATGATAATGTAGAGAATAGGAGAGAGAGGCACCCTTTCCTGAGGCCTCTTGAGATCTTGAAAAATTCCATAGGGAGGTCAATGATCAATGGGGAGATCTATGAGTCTCCTATACATGAAGAGATCCAGGATAAAAAATATTCCCCAAATCCAAATCCGGTTACGATGGTAAAGAGTAAGTTGTTGTGGACTCAGTCAAATTCATTGGCCATATCTAGTTTAATAATCATCCCCTTTTCTCCTCGCTCTTTGCTGGAGTGTATATCCTCTTGTACTAACATGATATTATCTATCATTTGACACGTTTCCACAAAGCCTCCTTGGTCCGGGGAGATTATTTGGGAAACCATGTCTTGATTCTATTGGCAATGATTTTTGAGATGATTTTGTAAGAGACATTGAAAAGAGAGATTGGGCGAAATCTCTTGAAGGAGGAGGGATTGTATTATTTTGGGATGAGGGTCGGAAAGGAGAAGTTAGTGTTACCTCTGATTCTAGTGGAATTTTGCACATACTGAACCATATGGGTCTGATCTTTTTTGATTTGATAATATACCAACACAAGAGATAGAAGTGCACTGAAAAACCATCAGGTCTAGAGCCTTATCCAGATTCATTTGTTGTAAAACACCAAAGATATATGATTCCATTACTTGTTAAAACAGAACCTCGTTATCCTTCTCATTGATTACTTGGGGAATTTTTTGGAGAAGGTTTTCCCGAGCTTCAATATTTCGTTTTCCATATTCTTGATATAGTTTTTCAAAATGTTCCTTGGCTACTATTTTGACTTGATAATGCCCCTTGATGGATAATCCATATTCAACCTTGATCTTTGAAATTTTGTTCTTCCAAAGTCTGACCTTAGCTTGACGGTGGAAGAATTTTGTGCTTTTATCCCATGCCTGAAGCCAAAGACTCCTAGATTTTAACCTCCATTTTTCTTCCTCTTCCCTAAGCACTTTTTGAAATTCCATGAAATTTTTCTTCTCTTCATCCAGAACAACCGATGTGATAGGAGATGATTCCATGTGTATTTGAGTCTCCTCCATTTTCCAAGCAAGCTCCCTTGATACTTTCTTCTATTTTTATTCTTTAGTCCTATCCCAATCCCGAAGGACCCTCTTGGTTTTTTTTAATTTATGTTCCCAAATGTGAACTGGGGACCCATGAATCCAAGAGCTCCAAGTAGAAGAAACATGGTCCAAAAAGGAAGGTTCATCTACCCATCTGGGATTAAAACAGAATGGAATTGGGCCAAGGGGTTCATATTTGGATAACTTCATGGATATGGGTCTGTGATCAGATCCAACCTAGGGGAGGATACATGACAATGCTAGAAGGGAGTCCTCCAGAAGGCTCCCACTTATGAGGAATATATCCAACCTAACAACTATGTTCCCATGGCCTTGTCTTTTATTAGACGAAGTAAAACGACCAATAACAAGCTTAATGTCCATTAGATCCAGTGCCATCAATACGTCATCCATATATTCTCTAGTTTAATCTCTCACTATGTGTCCTCCCCATTTCTCACATGTGTGCAGAGTGGTGTTAAAGGCCCCTACAAAAATGAGGGAGGTGGTGGTGTATCTCTCTTGCATATTTAGTAGAGATCTCCAACATAGAATTTTATCATGAGACTGAGAGGGCATGCAAATGTTGAAAACGAATAATATCTTACCTAAGGGCAGATGGGTCAAGGTCACTTGCAGCCATTTGGGAGAACTTGAAAAATATTCCAATCTAACATTTGAGAATTCCATAGGGTGCATATTCCACCTGAGGCCATGTTGGCCCTCGACCAAGTTTTGAGGAAATGTTGGTAAGGTTTGACCACTTTTTGGACTTCGACGTAGTGATCGAGGAAGGAGCGCCCAGGCGGAGCTGAGATCATGGATCTCACTTGTTTTGCAGGCCTTGTGGACCTAGCAAGGGGTTCCTTAGGGTTTTTGTAATGGGTTATGGGATGTCGGCCCATGGGTTTACCCATGATTAGGTCTTATTGAAAAAGTATAAATAAGAGTAAGATTGTAAGGTAGGAGAGAAGCAATGTAAGAGACTTAGAGAGTGAAGTCTAAGTAGCTAAGTGCGAGAAGTTTTGAGTGCTTTGTGCAACAGAATGTGTATGTAAGGCTTTGTTCTTGAGAGAGGAGTAGGCTCTGTGCCTTGACCTAATTTTGGGAAGGAGGATCTGGTGCTCAGTGCGCAGATCTTCTGTCCTCTACAAAGTTTGGCTCTGTGGCTTTGTGCATAGGAGCGAATGAATGTAAGAGATTGAAGAATAATAAAGAAGACGAAGAAGTTGGTGGAAGTATCCCCACGCTGGGGTGAACCACGTATATCTTGTGTCTTTTGGATGCTTATTGTTGTGTTGTTTATATTTTGAATCTAGTTTGCTTATTATGTATGTTAGATAGATTTATAGATGCTTAGTGCTTCACATGTGTTAAGGATGAATGAATGTTAGATCTAACTCTGTATGAATGAATGTTAGATCTAAAATTTTTGTTTCGAAAGCATGAATTTAGGTATGTTTAATAGATTTTTTCCTAGTCTGAAAGCTAGGGCACAGTTGGAAGAAAGAGTTGATCTAAATAAAATTGATAGAACTAAAGAAAGATATGTTATTCCTATGCATAGAAAGGGTTTTTGGACTAATAAGTGGATGCAGGAACCTAGAAAGAGTTTTTGCAGATTGCAGATCCAACACTGTTATCTTAGTGCGCAGTACAAAAGAAGTTGGGGAACATACAAGAGAAAGAGAGGATTGACACTATGTTATAATTGCAAAAGACCGGGACATCTTGCTAAGGAATGCCCTGGTACAAGTCCTATTTGTCTTTGTTGTAAAATTATTGGTCATGAAGTTGAGGATTGTCCAAGGATGATTGCTAAAGTTGAAAGGATGAACATAAAATAAGAAAAATATGAAGGAAGTCAGGAGAATAAGAGCATGTTAGAGAAAGAATCAGAGAAAGCTCATACTATGTTATCACAGTTGAAAGAAACAATGAATAATCACAAAGATGTCAGTTTACTAGAGATCTTGAAGGTAAAACAATGCATAAATGCAAGAATAGGAGACTTTGACATAGACTGTATCTTGGATGGGAAAACACGAGTGAATATTATGATAGAAGACACTTGGGAAATTTTGGGAAAGTCTATTATGGTACCTTCATTGGGAAGGATAGGCTTGTTCAAAGGAAAGATGATAACCCTATGTGGAAGAGTTACTAATGTACCTGTTATTATTCATGGAACATCGACTGAAGAGGAATTTGAAGTCATTAAGTTTGTTGAGAACAGCGCCTCGTTCCCACTTTTGTTAGGAAAGACTTGGATTGAGAAAGATCAGATCAGAAGGAAAGCATAGGAAGAAGCTACAGAAAAGAAAAAGCAAGAACTAAAGGATTACATAGCTAGAAAAATAGATCTACTGATAGAATAATGAGAAGTTAAGTCGAATCAACAAAACACAAGAGAATTAGTTGTCGAATTTGAAAGAGCACAAGAAGGTTTGAAGGACCTATCCATGCAAGAAAGAAGAATACCCACCCTGGAATTAATAAGAAAAGGGATATTAACTTTAAACCCCTTGGAAGTACATCAGCAATGCAAAGTCACTATGCTAAGATAAGATAAGAATAAGAATGGAAAGAGGAATCCAGAAACAGTTAGAGAGACTCGGATCACAGGAAAGAAGGCAAGGAAGCACAGTAAGAAGAAACCCAAGTTGGAAAAGCTACAGGAAGTTACAAAGAACAAATGGAAGACTTCGTAGGAGGCAGCTTTGCAGGATTTGAACCTCGCCGGAACAACAGAACCGCGCAGAATGGGACTTCACCCTGGCGAAGCTATATGACCATTGGAGGTGACCCGACCATTAGAACGACACTACGGAACGACTAGGAAACGCATGTATGGGTGGATGGACAACGTTTGGGACCTTGAGACTACACCATAATGGACAAATTCGCATTAATGGAAGCATGTCTGCCCATTGGAAGAATATGTTACGACGCTCGCTTATTTAACTCATTGGACATTGTGTCGGGACCACCTTTTTCCACCCATGATTATCTAAGAGAATTGATTGTGTATTGAGTTGTGCTATCTAAATCTAGACCTCTCCATCCGTTGTTTACCCCACATGTCCATTCGCCTACCCCGACCGATCTGTTTAAAAGTGAGAATGTCGAGCGAGCGCACTGAGTTAGAGAAGTCTGTCGAGGAGGTTCTTAAGAAGTTTATGGCTAATAAATATATGTCTGAAAGAGTACAGGCGTCATCAACTAGGGGAATGCAGGCTTCCCCTTCGACTGGACGTCATTCTGGTCATGTCAACCCCGCAACTGGGAAGCGAAGTAAGAATCATGGTGATTTGGCTAATGCGAAGCAGATCCCATCGATCTTACCATATTATATCCTGCCCTTGGCTGGCATGGTTAACCGCGACAGCATCCCATGTGAATTTGAGTACACTTTGATCACCGCGTACATCCCGGAAGGAATACATGTAGTTGGAAGCCAGTTGGGACAGATCCCATCACTGAAGAACAACAAATTCAACCTTGGAGATTGAAAGAACTACGCTACGCTCGCACCCCACTGATATTTGACAAAGACCACTAGGAAGAAGCCTCGCATAGTCTCCCATCCATGGATTAAGGCGCTGGTGCAGTCCACTATACTAAATGTCATGAAGATTCCCCATTTCGGCCGACACCAGGAGGTTAACGCTTGTGTTAAACTCCTCTTGTCGTGCTACCATGGCAGATACATGTGGCTCAACCGGCAGATTACTGTGGATCCAGTGCTAATCCACCTGATTATAAGATTGAGCATGTAAGGACCCGACCCTTAGCAGTTTTACTCAGGGAAGGCCTCAGATCGCTCCTTGGCACAACGCATCAAGGAAGCATATGGAGAAGTCGAAAAGGGAAATCGAGGATACAAGGTAGCCTCTATCCAGGATGGCGCAGTGCACCTCACTTTCCAACTCATAGATGGAAAGCTCGTAAGAAAGAACCACCCCACGCAAGTCACCGGGTTCATGGTGGACCTCGCAGGAAAATGCGTGGAAGGAATGCAGATGAATACCTCGTCAACGAACTTGAGAAAGACTCTCGCGAAGCTCAGGATCACAAAGAAAAGTTCCATTTCAGTTGGTTGCTTGTTTTGATCGCATTTGTTGCTTGGAAAATGGCAGAAGGAGCCACCTTCCCGAAGATCGAACCATTAGAGTCGTTGGTTGCTAGGTTCTTTACCTTATGGTACACCAACGACATGTCGAAGAAACGCATTCGAACGTTGTGTTCCATGCGTACTATCAAAAACTGAAGGTTGTCATCGAGTCATTCCCGCACATGACACTGCACATCCTACACCAGTATAGACCAATCGCCAAGTTCTGTGTAGATCCGCATTTTATCTATATCACTGCGCGTAAAGATGAGATCAAGGAGGAGCTACAATCTTATTACAAGATGACAGATGAAGACATGGAGAAAATCATGAAGGAATGGGCGGAGGAATTTCATACACCTGTCGTTGACGCAGAACTCTCTGATGCTGACATTATAGGAATCCCCTTGGTCACCCTGTTCTAGCACGTCGGACAGTCCAGTGCAAAGAAGAAGAAGAAAAAGGTGGAAGTCCAAAATATAGAGACTGATGCGGAGGACAATGCCTCTGAAGAAAATGGATCTGGCTCACCCATAGAAGGAGGAGGATGAGAAGACCAAGAAGATGGACAAGGAGGAGGGGATGAAAGAGAAAAGTAAGGAGAAGGAGAAGCTACACCGCTGAAAGATCCCCCCACTGAAAAAAAAACTCCACAGAAAAGGAAGGTTTCTCCGCAGAAGCCTTCGACAAGAAAGAAGACGCGCACTAGCAGGCCCCAAATGGAGGCCACACTCATAGAGGATGATATCAGTCTAGTCCACGGAGTGATGGAGGATGTGTCTGAAGATATCTTGTAGAGATATGGAGTGACGCAAGAAGAGTTGTATGAAAGGGTTGAGAAGGAGTTGAAGGAAATACAACAAGTTATTCAATTGATTCGCGCAGTACCTATTGTGCCTTCTTCATCACAGGTTGCATAATTGGGGGATAAGCCCGCCCAATTATGAAGACTTGCAGACGCGACAGAGGCTCGACTTCAGAAAGTCCAAGAAGAAAAGGAGAAGGCTAAAGAAGCCTTGAAGCATGATAAAGAGGAAGTCATAGAGAAACTATTATTTGCACGGTACTGTGTAACTGCCTATGAAAATGAGAAATATGAGTTTCGGGTGATTTTGGAGGAGGACAAAGAGAAGATACAGAGAGAAAAGGACCAGTTGCTCGCAGAGCAGACTGCGGTCAAAGAAGCAGTGAATAAAGCACTTTGCTCTGTGCCAGGCTTATCACAGGAGGAACATGAATCAGTCTTGAGGTTCAAGTGGTGAAGCTCGTTAAGACCATCCAGCAACTTCAAGTGAGGATAACAGAGTTGGAGATCCAAGCAGTACCGAGCACTCCACAGGAAGTGTGTGATCAGAGGGAGGAAGCCACTAAGAATGTAGTTGGAAGGATCAGGGCCCTCGCCTCAGAGTGCGAACAGTTGAGCGATAGAAGTTTGCAGACTTATGAACGCCTCGCAGAAGATCCAGAGTTGAGGAAACTGGAAGCGCAGCTACAGGAGGCACAATGGCAGGCATTCAATGTGCAGACACGGATGAAGTTACTCACTACAGTTGAGAAAATGAAAAGATCACAGGAACAGCATGCAGTACAACAATAGATTACTTCCATCCAAGGCAGGCTAATGGAAGCCGCACAAAAGCTGCAACCTATGCAGGATGAAGCCTGCAAGGTGTTTGAAGAGATCGAAGGACAAGGCTCGCAATTAGACCAAGTGGTTGGGATAGTGGAACAACGCCTGGAAGGGCCTGTTACAGAGAAGATTATCCAAGAGCTCGTTGAGTAGGAGGCTCAGGTGAAGCAGCAATTCGAGGCAACTCGAGTGAAGCTCAAGGCCTTTGAAGTATCATTGCCCAGACCTGAGTGAATCGAGACGAGTCACATGTGAGTGTTGGGGGCCTGTTGGCCCTCGACCAAGTTTTGACGAAACCTTGGTCAGGTTTGACCACTTTTTGGACTTTGACGCAATGATCGAGGAAGGAGCACCCAAGTGGAGCTGAGATCATGGATATCACTTGTTTGTGGGCCTTATGGACCTAGCAAGGGGTTCCTTAGGGTTTTTGTAATGGGTTATGGGATGGCGGCCCATGGGTTTACCCATGATTAGGCCTTATTGTAAAAGTATAAATAAGAGTAATATTGTAAGGTAGGAGAGAAGTGATGTAAGAGACTTAGACAGCGAAGTCTAAGTTGCTAAGTGTGAGAAGTTCTGAGTGATTTGTGCAACAGAATGTGTATGTAAGGCTCTATTCTTGAGAGAGGAGTTGGCTCTGTGCCTTGACCTAATTTTGGGAAGGAGGATCTGGTGCTCAGTGCGCAGATCTCATGTCCTCTATGAATCTTGGCTCTGTGGCTTTGTGCACAGGAGCGGATGAATGTAAGAGATTGAAGAATAATAAAGAAGACGAAGCAGTTGGTGGACGTAGCCCCACGCTGGGGTGAACCAAGTATATCTTGTGTCTTCTGGATGCTTAGTGTTGTGTTGTTTATATTATGAATCTGCTTTGCTTATTATGTATGTTAGATATATTTATAGATTCTTAGTGCTTCACATGTGTTAAGGATGAATGAATTTTAGATCTAACTCTGGGCTATGTGCTAAAAGGGTGAAGTGTTTATCCTTTGTTATTACTACGTCAATCTGTCTTAGGGTTTGTTCTGCAATGTTAATAAAGCTAATGAACTAATGCATATTATCTTCTAAGTGTTGCTAGAGTTCTTTGCGAAGTATTGTAATCATAGATCTGTGTCCCATCTTGGTTACAAACACCTGAGTCCTGTAAGCCCCCCTATTTCTACCTCGGGTGAGACTTTGTCTGCTTCGCAGGTGTTATCAAAAGGGTCGTTATTTAGGGTTTTGTTTGTGCGTTGTTGAAGCGTTGAACCCTGAGTCTTCCCCTGTGCCAACAGGCCCCTGACAAACTCTCTACTAACCCTAACTTGCTTTCCAAATGTATATATTGTCTTGAATGACTTCAGATTCCTTCATTTTTCATTTCCTGGAGTAGAAGGATCTTAGGATATTCTTTTCTTACTAAAATTCTAACTAATTCCTTTTTATTTCCACTTCCCAAACCTCTACAATTCCAGTAAAGAATTTTCATCTTTTAGATGTGGATTTTGGGTTCCCCCATTTTGGGGAAATAATGCCACTCTAATTTCTTATAGGTATGGGTTCTTTCTTTGTGTGTCCATCCAAGTTACCCGGTTTTATCTCCTTCCGATCCACAACTTATCTCCTTTAATTATTCAATTTCCTACCTAGTTTCTTGATGGAAGGAATTTTGGAGGAATCTAGGTCTGAATCTTCCTCCAAGCTCTCAACAATTTCACCATATTCTTGGTCTGTCTGGGAAATCTGTTGAGGGAATTCTTGAGGTCTTTGTTTTTCTCCTTGTTTCTCCAATGAATCTTGATGGCATGGATTAGATCTATCCACCCGTTCCTTTTACATGTAAGATAGGGCTTCATACTATTTTTTAGTTGGTATACACTCGCTAAAGTTACTTGCTGAGAATGTGACTAGAACTTCCTCATCTTTTGGATTGGAGGGAGCTCCCTCATGAGATGGAATTTTTTTTGGATGAGATTCTTGTTTGGTGGCTTGTTTTTTCCATTTTGGTTGTTTCCATTGCTCATTAGTCTCCCATTGGTTGATTTGATGGAGATTTTGGGCACCGCTTGGCAAAGTGCCTGTATTCATGATAGATCTTGCATTTGAAAGGTATTTCTTCATAATCCAACTTCTGGAGGTACGTACAAATATCCAAAGTGAGCGTGATAACCTCCAAGAGTCGCTTTTCTAGGTCATCCTCCACACATATTCAGGCACAGGTCTGAATGCCATATTTCAGTTTGCTTGGTCATTGTATTTCCCAAGTGTATTGTCGATAACACAAAGGGTCTCATTATTCCATCAATTAAGGGGAAGGAAGGGAAGTTTGACCCAGATGAGATTGCAGATGGGATAGCATTCTCAGGATTAAAATGAGGGGTCAAATGGTTGATATATAACCCTCGGGCACCCATAAAGTATGGCCCACTTCTGAATATCAGGTCTCTGTCTGATTTTTCTTCAAACGGAAACACATAAAAACCCTTACCACAGAGAGAGAAGGAGTATTTACCTTTTAAATGTGGATTCTAGTTTTTTTTTATCCATAGTGAAACAGATATGGGCAAGGACTAGATCCCTATGAATTGACCAATCAATCCATTCTCCATGAACCTCGGTGCTAGTGATCTTGAACTCTGTTGCACATGAACAATCGAGATCACATCTAGATTTTTCATGAATCTTGATGTTGTGAGCTTAGGTTGCTTGGGAAGGGTTGCAATCAAAGTGGAAAAATATGAAATGTCTGGTGGGGGAGGGGGAGGGTATGGCCCCCCTCCAAAAGAGGCCATGAGGGTCACAGAAGATCTCGGCTAGGGTTCACTCATGGGGATGTGGGATGCAAAGCAGAATGGTTTTGGGAATGCCTCGTCATGATTTATTTATCATTCAATGCTCTTGAGGTTGGGGGTGTTCCAAATATACTAGCCCTCAAAATATTAGTTAAATCATGTGCTCCACATGTAATCATGATCCAAGAAACAATGTGCTCCAGCTCCAAAGTTGTGGAGTACTTCTCTCCCTGGTTGAAGGACTGGCCCTTTAGCTCTCTGGACTCTGATTGAATTATTGGAGGGATAATTATGAGTTGGAGTCCTAATTTCAAGGTTGCATATTCTTCCTCCCTCAACTCTAGCATTCTAGTAGAATTGGAAGATCGATATCCGATGACTTATTTTCATTATTTGATCAACATATACAATCCTTATGCTGATAAAATAACCTTGTTGGAAGGAATGGACTCTTGGGGTATTCTCTCGGCTCCTAATATCATTCTGGGTGGTGATCTAAATTTCACCCTCTCACTCAAATAGGTTTGGAGGAGTCGTCCCTGAAGGGACCCTCTTGATAATTTGTTTTCTCATTTCTTTTAAAATATCCACCTTGTTGACATGGAACCTCCAAAATTAATACCTACCTAGAGAAATGGAAAAAAGGGAGAGGATTGTGTATCCAAGAGACTATATAGGTTTCTTATCTTTGAATCCATTCTAGTAGGCCCCTAGATAATTATGTCTTGAGTGACTTCCATAGGTATCTCTAATCACATGTCGAATCTCTTAAATATGGATAAGACATAGCCAAATCCTCACTCCCCTTTGAAATTCAATCATTCATGGTTGTTGGAGGATGACTATAGATAATTGATCACTTTGATATAGTCCCCTCTATAGGTATAATTAGGAGCCTCTTACATGCAACAAATTGCAGACAATTTGGATAGAGTTAAAAAATTCACCAAGGGTTGGGTTAAATCCCACCTTAATAAATCTCAAGCTATGCTACTTGAAACCAAGAAGAAAATAAATGTTCTCCTAGTAGATCAAGTGTCTGCTATCCTCTCAAGGGAAGAGGAAGCTTCTCTCAAGACTCTAGTTTCTCGGAGGCAAGACCTTTTAGCCAAAGAGAAGATGATATGGAATCTCAAAAGTAGAGCTATGTGGTTGGTAGAAGTAGAAAATAACACAAAGTTTTTCACAGGTACACCAATTATATAAAAAGACTCAACCCTATTTGGGAAATATTAAACTAGGACAGATTTCCAATTAGAACCTTCAACGAGAAAGCACAAACAAGGAAGGCATATTTTGGCAGGCTCTTCCAAGAGCTCGTAGGATGCCCCATCAAAGAAATTTTAAGTGTGATCAGATTATTCCGAAGGGTTTTTACTGATGATATGAATTCCTCCTTGAATTTTTATGTCCTAGAAGATGAAATTATTGTCGTTGTCTCCTCCATGCAAAAAGGAAAGAACCTTGGCCCTGATAGTCTCATTGTTGAATTATACCTAGGCTTCTAGAAGCTCCTGAAAGGAGACCTTTTCAAGGTGGTCCTAGAATCCAGTATCTAGAAAAATACTTGGCTCCTTCAGTTCCACACATCTAGTCCTCATCCCTAAAAAGTAGTATGCCTCCTCTTTTGATGACTTCAAGCCAATCTCTTGTTGTAATTTCATCTACAAGCTCATCTCGAAAATAATTTCCAATGGGATAAATGCCTCCTCAATGAAATGGTATCTTAAGACAAATTAAAATTCTTGTTTAAAAGGAAAATCCATGACACAGTTGTTATGGGGCAGGATGTAGCCCACTCCATTAAACTCAAAATTCTTCCTACGGTTATTCTCAAGATTGAGCTTTCCAAATCCTTTGAAAAATTCAAATGGGTCTATCTTTGGCTTGTTTTAATTCAAATGGGCATGCATATCTCCATTTTCAATTGGATTATGGGTTGTATACAATATGTTTCCTTTGTGGTTCTTGTTAATGGATCCACATCCAAATTCTTTCATTCTTCAAGAGACCTTAGATAGGGTTTCCGCTTGTCTCCCTTACTTTTCTTCTCATGGTTGAGCGGCTCGACAAACTTATTGGAAATGCAAGGATCTAATGAGGGATAAAGGAGTTAAAATCACTCTCTCTGAAATTATTTCTCATATTTTTTCATTGACGAAGTTCTTTTGTTTGTTGCAGGCTCTCCCCAAGAGTCCCTTGCACTTAAAAAGATCCTGGACTTATATTGTCATGCTATTAGCATGGAAATTAACATGATAAAATCCAACATTCTCTATAAATTCCATCAACAGGATTTGTAGTTGCATTTGGATAGTCTTCTTCCTTTCTCACATCAAAGCATTGATGTCAAATTAAAGTATTTGGGTTTTTTCTTGAAGCCAAAATCTTATTCCTTCGAATACTGGATTTGGTTGTTTTAAAATATTGATGCTCATGTTTCTTTATGGTTTTATACGTGGTTGTCACAAGGGGGTCATTTGGTTATTTTGAAGTTAGTCCTTGAAAGCATACCAGTTTACTAGGAATCTATTGCCAAAATCTCAAAACAGATTCTAACAAAAATTACGAAGTTGGGATTTTTGCTTTTCCTAAGAGCCTGGGATGTTGGGGTGTTAAAAACATATACCATTTTAGCCAGGCTTTGGCGACCAAAAATATTTGGAGACTTACTTCCAATAGATCACTTTGGGGCATGGTGATGTCCTTGAAATACTTTGGTGGCCTCTCGGTGGAAGAGTGGTTTTGTGCCCCTCGTAAATCAGTAAAAAATAGTTCAATAGTATGGAAATCCTTTGTGGAATATTTTCCTCTCGTAAGTAATTGGACAGTCTGGAGAATCAACAATGGAAGGAAATTAAATCTAGGGGAGGAACCCTGGGCTAGGGATGATGAAGAATACAACCTATCGGACGATCTTCTAGCACTTTTGCATGAGAAAGGCCTTTTTTATATCTGGGATACAAAATCCTCTGATCACAACATGCTTAGAAGGCTAGGATGGAAAATGGGCATGGATCTTGGATTAGTAGGAAGACATGCTACAAAATGGAGGAGATTTTTTGGTGAGCTATGCTCCAACTTCATCAAGCTCATTGACGATAAGGAAGATACTTTATGTTGGTCCAAAAATCCCACAAAAGGTGACTTCATTGTCAAACTAGGTTATAAAGTGCATGCTGAGGCTGTCTTCCATGGGGAGAAATATTGGTGATGGGAGAACATTTGGAAATTACATACTCCTATGAAATCCAAAATTATATTATGGTTGGTTTTAAATAAAAAGCTTCTAACTTGACCCCAATATGTGCACTTTATGCAGACAGGACTATGATTCAGTTCATCATATTTTTGTTTCGTGCTCTTTTTCTTCCTAGATTTGGTCTTCAATTATAAATAAGTTCATCCCAAAGGTCGGCTAGAATTCGTCGAGCTTGGAAGACTGTGTCAAAACTTGGCTCTGAAATGATTCAATGGTATGTTTAAGTTCTCTACCATGCTTCTTTATTTATTTTATCTAGTGGACTTGTAATATCAACCCTTTTCAGTACAAACAAGTTCTAGTGGAAGTGGTGGCAGGTTTGGTTGAAAATATTTCTTGCGAATTTAAATGCAAGCCCAAAAAAATCGAATCCTCACAAGCCATCTATGTATGTTGTTGATTTTGATATTCCATGGGAATTTTAAGATGGTGCAAGTCAAGGGCACCCCCCAAGATGCAAAATTGGAGTGGTTTTGTTTTTAAATGCTTCTCATTACTTACATGTTTGTTATGGCCCTGGGCGTGGCTCTAATACTAAAGTTGAATTAACCACTCTTTGGACACTACTGCAAATAACTAAATCTCATGGAATCATGAAATTGCAAATCATGGGTGATTCCAAGGTGGTTATAGACTTGACTAATGACAAAATTAAAATTTAGGTGGTTAGTCTTCATTCACTGTTGAATTTGGTTCATGAATCTATTTGGGGCTTTGAATGAACCTCCTTTTCTCATATTCTCCAAGAGCTCAACAAGACAATGTATAATCTCTCAAAAGAAGCCTTGATGCTCCTTAATGGATCCATGGTCTCTCATGAATTATATGATGGTCAGGTGATAGAAGATGTGTCATTTCTTTCTTAAGCCTCAATATCTTGATGATATTATCATTTTTTTCAGTTTTTTTTTGGTAAATTATGTATTGTTTCATGTATGTAAGAGAATCTAATGGTGGGTAGGTGAAAAGAGTTTGTTTTTAATATAATGATGAATGTAACTGGGTTATGGTAGTTAGTCTATGTGAGCAAGCTCTTGCAAGTTTTGGGTCTTTTTCTTAGTCCCACAAGGGATAGTATCATGTATATTCTCCTCATGGAATATAGATATTTTTTTCTTTTTGGAAAATAATTAACATTTTATGATATAATTACTCACTCACATTATGATATAATTACTTACTACTAATAATTATGATGTAATAATAATGTTCTTTTATTAATTTTTATTATTCAAATATTACAAGACAAAGCTATAATATAATTGTTTATTAAATCACAATTACTATATTTTACTTTTCCAAAGATTTTAGTCATTTGTATTATTCAATTATTATAGTTTATTTAATTTATTTAATTAAGTTTAAATTATTAAATATAAAGAATATATAACAATAAATGTTGATCTATACACTTTTGATGAAATGGTTTTACAATTTTTAATTCTATTACCAACTTTGTGATTTTTTTATAAAAAAAAAGTATGTAAAAGTATGTAAGTATTGTATTTCGTTGATTTTGTATTTCCTCCTAGGAGGTCACAGGTTCAAATCCAGAGGGGGGTAGGGTATGTACACCTATGTAGACTTTAGCAGTCAAATCATTGCATGGAGGGGGGTCCCTTGTCCCACAAACAAGGGGGTCTCATACACCAATTTGGTGTCTGGCTTGGCCATGACCTTAAAATTAAATTATTATTATTAAAATGTATGCAAATATCAGATTTGGTTAATGAATGAAAAAAATAATTTGAATAATCACTATTATGAAATGTTATTTTTCATTTATTTTAATGATATTGTTATAATAATTGTTCATAATTAAATTTATAATTGTTATATTTAAAAAATATATTATTTAAAATTATAATTAATTTTTTCATTTATTTTAATGATATTGTTATAATAATTGTTCATAATTAAATTTATAATTGTTATATTTAAAAAATATATTATTTAAAATTATAATTAATTAAATTAATTTAGTTAAATTTAAATTATTAATATGAAAACAAAAACATTAATAATAACATATTTTCATATACACAATTTGCTTTGAATGACTTTTATGATTTTTTGCTCTACCACCGACTTTATGAATCTCGTCATAAGAAAATTTAAGTATAAGATTTGGTTAGTGAAGAAAATAATTAATTTGTTAAGGTTAAATTAAATTAATTTTATATTAATATTTATAAATATAAAAAATATTTATAAAACTCAATAAATAAAATAAACAAAAGTCTTTGTGTAGATGTTATAGGACTTAGTCCCCATCTTTGATGTAATGATTGTAACATGCAACCAACCACTTTATAAAACAAATGTTGCATTAAGCAATACATATATGTTTGTTCCATTGAAAATCCAAACATACAATTACTCAATCATATCTTTCTTACACCCCAAGGGGACGTCTAAAGGTAGACCCAATTCAAGGCATTTTTTATGAGCGATTGGTGGTCTAGAAATTTATAGGTTATTAACAACTCATCACCAAGAGACAAACTATGTATTTCATGCACATCAAAAGATATAGGTTATTAACCAAGAGCCAAACTATGTATTGCATGCACAACAAAAAATCTAGATGCCTTATTTTTCATAAATAACTATTTTTCATTGGAGTGTTCCTCAAAGGAACAATTTACACTAAATAATGAGGACCTACAACTATTTATGAACCCTGCAATGTTCCCATGAGTTTGTGGACGACCATTTATATATAACAATTTTTTTGTATTAAAGTTTCCATAAGCATAACCATTCATGCACATACTATACATGGAAATGATACGTTTGTATTTAACAATATTAAGGTAATCAGACTAACTATAAAGACGACAACAAAATGGCATAGGTGCTATTGATTGTTTGGGAGGAACAAATACATGTGAAAGGATAAATTACCACAAAAAGAGAATCTGTTTCCAAAAAGAGAATTTGGTTCCAAGATTGGGCACAAGCATGGAAGATGGCTAAGCGCCATACAAAGCCCGATTGTAACATTTTTGGTATTTACTGTGCAAATGGATAGGAAGAGGGAAGTCATCGATACCTTCCAACAATTGAATTGAATTTGGTGTGTACTTGGAAATTTTTTCATTTAGCTCATACAACTTTTTGGATCTCCTAGTAGAGATGTTTTGGGTAGTATCGATATCATATTTTGGCTCACTAGAACTCTCTATTGACTCAACATAAGGAGACAAGTTGGTCAATTTAGGATGAAACTTAGTTTATGTTGCTTCCAACTTTTCAAAAAATGAGCATATGGAAGTGTTCCTACATGTCTTTTCTATATCACCTATTAGATTTTTGACCGCAGTGGGAGGTATTAGACCATCAAATTTGGGTAGTTGGTCATTAATATAATGGGACAATGTGGCATGTCGAGGGTTTTCCTTCAACCCTTTACATTTTGAACAACCACATACTATTGGGGTGTCATAAAAGAGATCTAGTTCATGGTGTAATACCATTGACCCAAGATGGTTCCTGAAAGATGGCATGTCACAATTGGCAAGGTAAAACAACTGTCCATTTTCATCAAACATTTTCCTAAGATATCTTTCTCCTGATAAGAGCTTGCGACATTTTTGGATTGGTGGAATATCTTGTGCATCCGAACTAGATCCTAAATCATGATCCTGCAAAATTTAATGAACAATTATTCAAATTCACATGCATAAATAACATAAATTCAATCAGAAAAATGAATTATAAATAAACTAGACTTACTTCAAACAATGCGGGAGAACTTGACGAACTTGCAAATATATGGAATGAGATGGAATGTGAAGAATTGACCATTTGATATTATAACCTTTTTTCCATGCATTTGAGCCAAAACCATCATCAATACATGAATGGATTCTTAAAATAAAGTTTGGGAATCATAGAACAATCTAACTGCAAACATAATTTCAAATGGATTTTAAAAGTTATCAGTGCTCTTAATTAGTTATAGACGCACCGGTGCCTCTATATATAAAAAGGCACTAGTGTGTTAAATTATGAAAAGCACCAAAGCGTGACCTCCATTAGTACCTCCGTAAAACAAAATCTTTATAAAATTTAATTGCGAAGGTTTGCATTTCTATTTTGTCAATAAAATTGGGTTCGGTGCATTTGTACGTAGCGAGCACATTGGAGTGCTTAAAATTGTGTAGTGCAATAATTTTACAACAAAAAAATGAGCGAAATTTTCATTTTTTAAATGTATACCTTTTTTGTCGGTGCTTTTTACATACAAAGTGCACTGAAATTATTTATAGCGCATCGATGCGCTATCAAATTTATAGCGCACTGAAAAAGGTAAGTTACAAAAAAACAACGTTAACGTTTAACATCAATGCACCGAAATATACAGTGAAAAATGAGTGGGAATTTCATTTTTCAAAAATGTATGTGTTTATAAATGAAAACTCTATTCATTATTTCATTTGTTTTTGGAAAAATTTAGAGAGGATATTTCTGCAAGAAATATTTACGAGGAAAGACTTTAGAGTGGGTATATTTTTTTTAAGAGCCAAATTTGGAAGGGATCATCGTAGGCCACATACAAATCTATAGAGGAGAAATTTCAGGTGTGTGATTTCATTCTATTGATCATCTCAATCTTTCCCTATTTGATTCAAACTATTTTCAATGCATTCTAAAAGTAAATAAAAGGGTTTCATAGTTACCTTCGGTATTGGAAGCTCTAGCTTTCTTATTGTTTCTCTTAGTTCCCCTTTCTATATTTCACACATATATTTTTTTTTTAGGCAATAGATTTTTATAGGGTTTATTTACTTGTATATGGGGCAGTTGGTATCCATTGCAATGGTACCACTCATTTCATTGGATCCCAAACCCCGTCGATGTCAAAACAAAATTCAAATTTTTTTTTTGCAGTACGCAGTGCACATTGTATAATAATATCGCATTAGTGTGCATATCTATGTTAATAGTGTTAGCACTAGAAGTCACCTCCTGATTACAGGGGAGGTAAGCCCAGTATCCATCAGTTTGTATGTCACAATGAATAAATTTAAGGGGGGTCAAATGGGTGCAGACTCAAGATGATATCGCTTTAACTCAGAAAACTGGACTAATATGCATAGGCAGATGAGGTCTTGATTCAACTTCAGTCAATAAGGTGTAGTATAGGTGAGTAGGAGGGAGAATGGTAAGGAGAACGTAAAGGTCTACTATGGACATTCGGTCTTCCAACAGCCCAAGGAGGAAAAACTCAGAAAATAAGATCATATTTGATTTAGAGTTTTAGGAAACTGAATGAAGTTATAACCGGACTAAAATCAAACATACATCACAATACAAGTACAACAACTTGACTGGATCATCCATGCCCAAGCCATTCAATTTTAGAGGAAAAAGAGACGGAAAAGAAGGTTGACTTAGATTGAATAAGAAATCTCAAATCCCATTACATAATCAGAGAACCAGAGCTTCATCAAAGCTTTACAATACGAGAGCGTAGCTCAACCATCGACCCTAACAAAATATCAAAACTGCCTATATATACTAAAAATTTTGCAACCACCAAGAATGTGATCGGACCCCTGCATTCAAAATTTCAAGTCGGCACCTACACTATCAGCCTGTGCAGGCCTTCTTATGTCAGATGCGACCTCAAACGGTATGGGATTTGTAGGAAAATCCACCTATAGGGGAACTTTGGGCTGTCAATCTGTCGCCACGGGTAGTCCTTCCATTTTTCCATTTATGGGGTGAGACGAGGTTTCAACCACCACCCCTTATTTCATTAACTACTTTCATCGGGATAGGGACGAGGCTTTGAAATCTCAGGGAGCTTCCATAGGACGCTAGCAGTTCTTCGAGTCAATCCCCGCACCTCGAGGCCATGTGGATCTTCCTCTGTGACCAATACAGGCGCTTTCAGCCTTTGGCGCAGCTCCTCCCATCGCTCCATCTTGCATGCGACTTCGGGCCATGACCTGGGGCTCATAACCAAAGGCACCTCAGGATCTCATCTCTTGGGAGTCCCCACTTCACTTGATTCCAAAAATGTCGATGCCCAAAATTGCAAAATGGTCTTATTCAGATCGACAGTCGGACTCACTTTGAATTTGACGGCCATGATTGCTTCCCAGAAACCCCAGTCATCAACCGCTCAATAGGCGCTTACCTTTCCTTATGGACCTTCTTTCCATATGACCTCGGGTTGTGACCCTGGGCCCACTTTCGAGCATTTCGGGACTTTGCATTTCACGAAGTCAAAAATTATCTTACCTCCTTTCTTCTAATTCCTGATTCTCTGACTTTTCTAGTGTCAGATCAATGGTCCATGGCCTTCCGTGATCCGACGGTCTAGATCTCTTCTTCGTGAATCGGGACTTTGCGTTTCAGGACTCGAGGTCACCTTTGCTCGACTTTGATTTCGGGCCTTTGCTCTGGCACTAAACTTCACACAACTTTTAACCTTCCAAAAGAATGCATGTCATCGATCAATTCGCCTGATTGATATCCGTCGTTGAAATATTAAAATTGTCTTTTGCTTATGCTTCAAGGCCGAAATGGGTTGTTAGGAAAGTTGCACTTTGTGTTCATGGTTACATCCTGTATGATCGAGGATCTGGATGACTGGTTGTGGGTCGGGAAAACAAGGAGACCAGGGAAAAAATACAGACTTAGGTAGAAACCACAAACCCAAAAGACTCTAACAAGTTCATGTGATAACATTTGGCTCCACACGGGATGGCATGCTCCCTGCGAGCTGCCAAGAACAAGTAGTTCCAGCGCCTTAGTTGTTGGGTTATGGAGTCGAGCTCAAAACTTTCATTGAAGAAAACATGTAAATATGTACACACTACTCTACTAAAAATGAAAACAAACACATGGGCTCTAGAAGGAGCTTATTTATGTACAATCCTATACTAACT
>ML859677.1:13597-29563 GCA_009831015.1 Picea engelmannii
CCACCTAGAGTCTCTCCTAAAATTACTCCTAGGTGTTCCTAGATCCCCTTACATTCTTTTAATAACTTTCCCTAAAATGAAGTTGCTAAATTTAGTTCATTTTAGAAAGTTCTTAATTGTAGATTCCTTACTATGTTGACTTTTCTTTTTACCCTATGTCCCCTTCTTTCCTTTATTATGGTTTCTTTATTGCTTAGTTTCCCTATTTTTATTATTCCCTTTCTTTCCCCCTTTATTTTTTTAAAACCCAAAAAGGTAAATGCGCTAGTTAATCTTTTCATTTTATTTTTAAATTCATAACCTTTTTATACTTCCCCCCACGATAAATAATTTTATTTCTTCTTTACAAATTAAAACCACGGATTTCAATTAATTTATCCCTCTCTTCACTTTACCCCCCCTAAATTCAAGAAGACTAAAACCATTACTTAAGTGGGTTTTAGTTTACAGCTTTCTTTTTTTTTTCTTTATAGGGTCTTTTCCTTAGCGTTAATCGAAATTTTATCTTAGAAAAGTTTTTAGACTTAGGTTTATATTTTGAACTGGGCGACAATTGTTTAGGGGAGTCATTTTAAGAATTTCTTAAGGCGTTAAAGTCTTAGGGCCATGTATGTTTGTTTCTTCCTCAACATAAATGTGACGTGCCCTTCAGGACGCACCACGTGCTCCAAGGGTGCCACTCGCCTCGTTCGTTTCTTTTGTGTGACGTGCCCTTCAGGATGCACCATGTGCTCCAAGGGTGTCACTCACAGACTCAACTGATTGGTAGACACTTATAACCCCTGGAGTCAACACTCCGCCAGGTGAACTTGTGGGAGACTAAGGGCTCTAAGGAATAAGGCCCTCGCCTTATTGCGTGCCCCTTAGAATCATCGTGAGCGACTGTCGCAGTCTGCCCTCACGACATCATGGATCCTCTCAAACTAGGTAATTGTTAACCTACAGTTCGAGCCACGGCGGGAGTGCTAGTAGGCTGTGGCAGGGCTGCTGTCCACACCTCTCCCTCAACCTCTTTGGAAATCATGTGTGGCCCCTTTACTCCATATGTGAGTCTGGTCGGAAAGCTATCGTCAGCCTGCATCATCAACAAACGTGTCAAAACATGTCCACATCATAACATCAAATCAATGTAATATCACAGTAAATAAATCAACCCAAATAGCACACTCCCTGACTCAATCCGGAGTTCAAGGGGTTCCATCAATGCTTCATCATCTTCAAGGTCCAAAAACCCTGCACACTCAGTAAAACCGAGTCAATAGCACCTGTCTATGTCAAAGAAGTAAAACATCATGTCATCTATCATAACACATCATCATCAAGGATACATGTTTTATCATCATAAAAGTCCAGATCACTTGCGAGCAAGTGTCCTCAAAGAATAAGTTTTCTCTGTGCGCCAGAGTGGGATGTTACATGCACCCCCCCCTCCTCTTGGTGTGTGGTCTTGGCGTCGAATACCTACTCTGCATTTAATTGACATGGATTTTTCTCTTACCAATGTGATTTTTTTCATACCAGTCAACAACCCAACTTACTCGAGCGATGTGGGTAAAGGATCCACTGATTGTAATTCTGTGAGGAAGTCGAATGGTTGCTAGGCATTGTGGGTACTCGAGTTCACACCTTCGCACTTGTGTGTGGGTGCTTTCATGATGATTAGTGTTGGGTTGGAGTAGAACTTAGACGTGAACCCACCTTTGTGTAGATCCCCCTTTTTCTCTCGAATTGTTTCTATTTGGACCTCTGTCATCTCACCAACCAACGTGTAATTCTGGGCATCTTCCTCTGGGTTCGGTGTCCAAAACCTTTTCATACCCAAGGTCCGTGTAACAACTCCCTAGTGGTCTCTTCCTTGGCACCATGAGTAATCGGGTATTGCCAGTGACTTCTCTTTTTACTAGGGACACTCAGAGATAAGGTTTCAAAATTTATGACCATGGCCATACGCTTTGAATTGTTGTCTAATTTTGATGGATTGCAGTTGGGAATAAATTAATTACATAATCAATTTGGAAGAATATCTTCTTATAAAACAAGTGTTACTACTCCTTAAGAAGAATTGTATTACCCTTGCGTCATTGATTATATATTATGAGGAATGATAAATAGCTCCTTTAATGACACATTACCTTTTATGTGTTGGAATTTGTGAGATTAGATATCTTCGATTGGTTGTTTAGTTCCTTACTTATAATGACTCTCAAATGTTGGAGAACTCACACTTGTAAATGGACTTATATAACCATTATAGAACAAGAAAGGGAAACATTAAGGGCATATATTACACAATATTTTATTTTACCATGATGCTATGTTTATTGACATCATATACATAGTGTGAATTATGTAATAACTCCTCCCAATTAACAGTCCAAACACATGTGCTTCGACTGTTAGTGGGCATTTAAAATATGTTTTAAATGTATGTGTTTGGACTGTTTTAAATGTATGTGTTTGGATTGTTTTAAATATGTGTTTGGACTGTTTAAAATGTATGTGTTTGGACGGTTTAAAATATATGTGTTTGGACTGTTTTAAATATGTGTTTGGACTGTTTTAAATGTATGTGTTTGGACTGTTTTAAATATGTTTAAAGTTGTTTTTGGTTTAGTTAATAAGAAAGTTTTTATAAAGTTAGTATTTTTCATATAAATTTAGTTTTTATAAAGTTAGTTTTTTTATAAAGATGATTGAAAAAAATGCTTATGCTTATTTTTTTCTTATGCTTATGCCAAATAATTAGTTATGTAAATTTTTACCTTATTTATATCACCATCTAAATGTGAACATGTATCACTTTTCTACCTTACCATTATATAGGATACTTATGACATATGAGTTGATTGAATATATATCCTTGAGAAGTACATGAAAAAAGGGCCTCCCCATTTAACCATTCCAATATTAAACTATGAGGATAAAGGGTCTTTTCCCTTAGCAAGATGCTTAATGTCTACCTTTATACTATTTTATGAAATAAATGGGTCTTAATGTAGTGGTGAGCTTAAGACTTAAATAAATGGGTCTTAATGTAGTGGTGAGGTTAAGACTTAAATAAATGGGTCTTAATGTGCGTGACTCGGTCAAATCTAATTGAAGTATTTGTAATATAAATATAACAAGAAATTAAAAGCTAAAGGAGTTCATTTTTCCCCAAACGTTCTTTCTCTCTATGTCTCTCACTCTCGTGTTTTCTAAATATTGTATGTAGAAGTTTCCTATAGATTGAACTACACCGATCACGATTCCTACTCCTTAGAAGTTCAAATCTATATATCTCCTAAAGATTGATCTACACCTATCATGAGGACTACTCATTGGATCACTACTCCTACAAAAAAAACTTATTGGAGGCATGCTCCTCCACTTCCAAAAGTTTTACTTAATCTATGCAATCATATTCTAAAAAGAAAAACAAACTTTATTGAAGTTTCTAATCAAATTTGTGGCATACCAGAACAACTTGATTCTCAATGTGTAACATCCCGCTCTGGCGCACTGATAACACTTATTATTTGAGGACACTTGCTCGCAAGTGATCTGGACCCCTTTTTATGTTAGACCTTTATATTGATTTGGATGTGATTGACAGATGACATGATGTGTTACTATTTGATGTAGACAGGTGCTATTGACTCAGTTTTATTGAGTGTGCAGGGTTTTTGACCTTGAGGATGCAGAGGCATCGGTAGAACCCCCTTGGACTCCGGACCGAGTCAGGGAGTGTGCTTTGGGTTGATATGTTTATTATGATGTTTCATTTGATTTGATGATCTGATGTTGACATTTCTAACATGGTTATTGGTGATGCAGGCTGACGATAGCTTGCCGACTAGACTCACATATGGAGTAAAGGGGCCACACACGATTGCAGAGAGGTTGAGGGAGAGGGGTGGACAACAGCCCTGCCACTGCCTGCTAGCACTCCCGCCGTGGCTCGAACTGTAGGTTAACGATTACCTACTTCAAGAGGACCCACGATGCCGTGAGGGCCGACTACGACAGTTGCTCAGGATGATTCTAAGGGGCGCGCAATAAGGCGGGGGCCTTATTCCTTAGAGCCCTTAGTCTCCTACTAGTTCACCTGGCGGAGTGTTGACTCCAGGGGTTATAGAGGTCTACCAATCAATTCAGTTGGTGAGTGGCACCCTTGGATCACGTGGTGCATCCTGAAGGGCACGTCGCACAAAAGAAAATCAGTTCGCGAGTGGCACCCTTGGAGCACGTGGTGCATCTTGAAGGGCACGTCGCCAAAATAAATTCCAGAGGCGAGTGGCACCCTTGGCGCACGTGGTGCGACCTGAAGGGCATGTCGCGATAAAGGGGGTTGATGGAGTCAGCCTAATTAGCCCTAAGTCTTCAACACCTGAATAAAACCGTAAGCATTACCCTTAACCAATCGTCGCCTAGCTCAGAATCTAAACCCTAAGCCTAAGACCTTCTAGAAACCGGGGGGAAATTTTAGTGTGGCCTTAACAAATGTAAATTCAAAAAAAAAAAGAAAAAACAAAAACTCAGACCATCACCCTCTCTTTATCCTTGTCTACTTAATAAAACTATCCTCCATTGCCTAGATCTTCCAGTATCCATCTCCCTTTTACGTGTCTAGTTCACATTGCTATATCGCCATCCCTCCTCATAAATCCTCTTTATTCGTTTTTGTAAAACATTTACTTTTCCCCTATACTGGTTTTCCATCGCCTTAATCTCTCATTAATCCTAAATATATAGATATATTAATGGTAAATTAAATGATGAATGCATGCTTATTAATAGAAAAATGAAAATATATATATGTATATTTATATTATAAACAAATTATAAACAAATAAAGTTAAGCATGTGTAAATAAAAGGAATTTAAAAATGAGCGCACATACCCTTGAATTTTTGAAAAAGAAAAATAAAAAATGAAATATATAAACTAAATAAACTAAAAAGAAAAAGGAAGAAAGTCAAAAGAGAAAAAGGGGGGGGAAACCTAAGAAAAACAAGAATTAGGGTTTGAGTCTGAATAAAGGAAAGGAGGAGGGGGAAAGAAGGGGACTTTTTTTTTGGCTAGGATTGGGATTGTTATGCTGGAGAATAGAGACTGACTGATTTCTGGTAGGAGTTGGGAATCCTCAGCAAACTTGAGTGGTAGCTCAGCCTTGGAGGCGAGCTGAGGAGCTAGTTACTCTCTGATTGTGTGTGGCCCCTTTGCGGCTCGGGGGGATGAGGGGGAAGAAGAGTACCCCCATCATTTGACTGGGAGGTACCGGTGGGTTCTTTGCAGTCGGCAAGCAGGAGAAGGAGCAGCACGGTGCGCGGACAACACTTGAGGACGACACTGAGGCCACGGTATGACCTTTAAATTTGTAGTAGAATGCCTAGTACTGGTGTGGTAAGTTTATGAAATGAATGCGTAATTTTTACTTATCATTCTGGTCTGTGTAAAAAGAAAAATGTTTACTGCTCTTAGTTGTGACTGTGTAATTGTCCATTATTAGATGTTCTGCAATAAAACCACTGAATCGCAGGCATGGTTGGCTGGATGTTATTCAATATAGTTAAAACCAGGGTTAACTGTAGCTGCCTAGCTTGGGTTTGGCCTTGCATATGCATATGTTTAGGTTTACGTTTCCAAAAATAGTTGTACAATGTACCGAATTAAATCCATATATATATTTATGTTTACATTATCTGGTAACTGTACGCAATGTGTCGAATTAAATGATAAAGTTAGGAGACATTGAAGCTCACTAAGATTGAATGGCGTGACTGTTTCCTTGCCCATCGATTAATGGAATCTTGATGTTGGGGTTTGAATATGTCTACTGTTCCAAATAATTTTACTGTCATTCAACATTTAGTTAATCTATCCGTTCCTTAGTCCTATCCCTGTAAAATGGAAATAAAATGTAGAAGGATCTTTAGTGGTCATTCCTTAGCCCTTAATTATACCCAAGAAAAAATAAAAAATAAAAAAAAAATATATATATATATATACATATATATATAAACTGTGGCGGTCAGCTGATAGGAAAACCCCTTGTTTTATTGTCCGGCATCATCACTGCAGTTCCTGAGTAAATGTTAAGGTAGTTGTAAGTTTACCGCGACCCTCTTACTTCCCTTTATCCTTGACTAAAGTGGGAGTTCATCCTGAGTGTTTGCGTTGAGCGAACTCGAAGCTTCCCTTTCGGAGGAAAATCCTCACCTGTGCGTTTCTTGCGTGAGCGTAGGCCCATTTTGGAGCGTCTTCTTGAGCGTGTTGGACTGTGCGTCCTTCCGGTTTGTATCAGCGGCATTCACCTGCTTAAAGTGATACTTACGAGGTTTGGATTTAAACTAATTAGGGATTGCATTGTTTGGATTAAAAACAGGAAGGGTTTAGAGAAATTATTTTAACACTGGTGTATAATGGTGGAGCACGAACAGAAGGTGCTTACACGCCTCATCTTCCTGGGTGAAGACTACTCCACATTTTTGTATGTTGCCAATGTTTGGTTTTGTTGGTATTATTCGAATATCCTGCATGTATTACAAAGTCAAGTGGGTAACCCTAAAATGCTTACAAAATTTTCTTATTATACTTATTATACCTGCCGCCTCGGCAGTGTATATAGCGATGGATACGCGTTGACTAGCATATTAATCCACAATTCACTTTAGATCTAAGAAGTTTTATTAAAGAAATACATTACAAATAAATTTGTTTATTTTTAAAATTTATTTTATTGCATTTTACAACAATTCTATTGGTTATGGGAATGAACCTCCTATTGCGGAATGGACGACAGTAATGAACCGAGTCCTGTTTTGTTTTTTATGTATAATTTGATCAATTTCATAATTAATTAAAAGATGCATGTAATATACTAATTATTTAGGGTTTCTGAAATTTTTCATTTCCAATATTAGTATATTTATATAAGATCAAAAATCAAATTAAAAATGCTTAAAGATCAATTTAAAAATGAAAAATATTTGCATATGCATCGACAAATTCACTCTCACTGATAAAATAATGTGCATCGACAAATTCAGCTTCAATCCGTTTCCATTTGATTCAACAAAGACCCAGTTTCATTGTTAGACGTTCGTTTCCTTTGTGCTCTAGGAAATTTATGATAGTTTAACTAAAGGTTTTGCAAAGGCGGCAGGTAATGCTGCCATGCAACCTTGTTTTATTAACGTACAGATGTAGATTAGATTTGCACATTATCAACAGCTTTATTTCTGTCATTACACGAATTCAGTTAATAGGTTTTCCTTAGGAAAGGACAAGCATGGCTTTAGTGGAATGGTTATCATAGCTCGGTCTGCTAACCTCGGTCGGCTCCGTCTGCGTTTTACAGTTGCTTTGTTGGCTGGCAGTAACACCCTTACCCTGCCAGACTATAGATACCTCGGACTAATGAATTACTGACCAGCAAGATATCTCGCTTTTAAGTCGATCGGTATGCCTCGAAATGGTCAGCGCTGGAATGAATTATCATTAATTGCGTTTATTTAACCTAGAAGGCAGACCCATCATGTTTGGAATTTAAGGTGTTGGATAGCGTGTTGGGTTTCTGCATTGTCCCTGGCCTGCGTACTACTGCCATGATTTACCCTTACGAATTTACGGGCCAGTGTTCTCTGCGGAGTATGTTCTTTTGGTTTTTATCGCCAGCAAATAGATAACGAATATCCCTTTCCATAGCCTCCACACATCATTTACCTCCTTTGACAAGCATGAAAAGCAGCATTCTGCTTCACGGCAATCCAGGAAAACCTTTTTTTTTTAATCTTAAATTAAATAATTCATACTGAATTTAATTTTTATAAAACTGTTATTTAAATCTTTGTTTCAGGTCGATCGTATCCTATGCCATGGAGGTTCAATAATTGTCTTTATTGCTATGCAAATGAAAGATGACTTTTACCAGAATTTAAATATTTCTAAGGACATGAATCAGCCCCGAAATGTTACCTGTATATATTTACATTTCACTGACTAGTTCGGACGTTAGTTTGCTTAGTTAGTTTTGATAGATAAAGCATTGATAGTTCTAWATAGTGGTAACCCTYTTTGGGTTGATATACTTGGTTAGATTGCAGAAATTAGAATGACARCATTAATATGATCATTAAATTATAATAATAAAGTGACTTGGGTATATTATTAAACAATCGAACAACAGGKGTCCATAATTTATTGATATATTGTTATAGATTCTTGTATTGATTATGAAATTGTAATGTTGCATTAAWCCAGGGAGACTTGAATGTTAAGATTGATTATCTTTTGGGCAATAAGTTAGAGGGTTTAATTAGAAGGATAACATTACTATGATTATTAAATTATAATCATAAGGTGCCTTATGTATAATAATAATAATTTAATCTTGTATGATTGTGGAATTAGAACCATAAGGATTGCCATGTTTACTAACTCTTGGTGATGTCACTATAATTTTAATTGGAATTTAGTAGGTGAAATTGCAAGGTCATCATATTGTAATTGTAACATTAAAATTTTGTTATGAAATTAGTAGGGCGAAATTGCAAAGTCGTTATAACCTAAGGAAGAAGGTAATATAATGCCAAATGTCAACTGCTTATAGTAGGGATAAGGTTGATGTTATTTCGTTTTATGGTGGTGATAAGGAAATGGACCGTCTATTTTTTTATGTTAATAATCATAGGACGTTATGTTGCAATGCGAATATTGGTTGTGAATGTTTTGGCAAGGTCGTTATAACTTAATGAAATGGCGATACTACTTTATGGCAATGATACTGTAATTTCGCTTATTGGGTTAACACCTACGGATGTAAGGTGACTTGTTAGCCTGGCAAGGTTAGTGGGATGTAAGCGTAGTATGTTTATCTTTTCCCGATAGGGATGTGGTATAGGTTACTTGTCCTAGAATAGCTTATATAGTGTAAGGCCCGGAAACTAAGTACCATAAATTATCGGGGGTTCAGTAAATGGGAGTGTACTATCAATTAAAGTAGCTTGGTAATGGATGGCATTTAATTGGGATGTCTATTAAATAAATTTACTTTTTACTCGTAATAAAACTAGCGTTCAAGTTATGGCAATGTGGTAAGAATCAGGTAGTTTCAATGGAAGGGATTATTGTTAGGTTTTTGAGTTTAAGATGTACCTCAGTGGGGTCATTAGGAAAAAGTTAATGAAGCTATATTTTATGGAGGTCCCTTAATGATGAAGGTGCCTGTTAATACGCAAGGTGAAGGTGATATAAATTTAATGCGTTTATTAGTCCTTGATAACGAATTGTAATGTTTTTGGTTAAGGACGAACTTATACGTTGACTCGTTCTTGAGTTAATCACAATAGAATTAATCTGAGCGCATAAAGAAAGGGTGTTGTTCTTAAAATTTAGGTGGTACTGGATGGGTAGACCTTCCGAGTGTTGGGTCTGATTGTGTCGAGTGGCGATGTAGAGTCTAGAGTTCGGTTCTTCTACACGTGCGCACACACCTTAATAAACACAAAAAAAAAATTGCACCTGTTGTCAGAGTAGTTGCCCTTAACTAGGAGGGTTGTTACATATGGTATCAGAGCTGGTTCGACCCGCGACTTGGGGTTCGCTACGGCTTTCATTGACCTGAGTTGATTCCATTAAACTATTGTTGATCAGGTTGATTGTGTGCATGCACAGTATTCATGGTTAGGGGACGTCGCGGAGTCAGACGACGGGGTATTAGGGGAAGAGGCATGACGCCTCCAGTAGCATCCACGCCTGAGGGGTCTAACCCCCAGGGAGGCGAGTAGGTTCTTGGACTGGGAAAGATAGTAGCTAGCGATGTTGTCGGGATGACAAGATCCTTTCAGTGCATGTCTAAAGCACTGATCAACCGATTGGATAGAGACGAGGCCAGGGCACCGGCACCCGCGGAGGTTCCGCCGCGCGCACCGGCTGTTACGGGTATCATTCACCATGAACTCGAATAGGTAAAAATTTCCCGAGTTCTTGGGTGCCCGAAAGGCGCAACCACCGAGGCATATTTGAAACAGATGGCGAGGTGCTTCGTACTTTGCAATTATACCTCCAACGTGAAGGTCCACATGGCGGTCTTTCAATTGAAGGGGGAGCACTCTTCTATGGTGGAAGGTGCTCTTGCCGCAGCTGGACATGACCGTGGAAGACGTGTCATGGGAATTGTCCGAGGAACAGTTCTGAGAGAGGTACCTTTCAGAGGAATTCATTGAGCATCAGCTCAATGAGATCAACGTGTTATGACAGGGAGGTCATACGGTGCCCGAGTACGAGGCACGTTTTATGGAGCTGCTCCGATATGCTCCGCACCTTAATACAGAGAAGCTCAAGGTCAACCATTTCGTGTTGGGCCTTAACGGATGCCTGTATGCAAAAGTTAGGATCTTGTTGTTGTGAATGGTATGGATTGGTTGGAATCGCATGAGGCGATACTCAACCGTAAGACGAAACGGTTGAGCAGGGTTGATGACGAAGGACTGGTGATTGTAGGACGGAACTGGGGATTATCCCTGAGGTGCGTCTCTTCCTTACAGTTACAGAAGAGTGTGTGCAAGCGACACAAGATTTATGCGATCATCGTGCTAAACGAGAAGGGAGTAGCGGAAGGTCTAGAACACCTTCCGGGGGTGAAGGAGGTTGCGGACGTATTTCAAGAGGAGTTGCCTAGGATGCCGTCAGAAAGGGAACTGGAGTTTACCATAGACCTGAACCCGGGAACTGAACCGATAGCAAGAACGCCTTATCGGATGTCGACCCCAGAGTTGCAAGAGTTGAAAATGCAACTGAAGGAGTTGTTGGACCTGGGACTGATACGTCCTAGTGTGTCACCGTGGGGTGCACCAGTTATTTTCCATACGAAAGAAGGACGGATCGTGGAGGCTTTGCATTGACTACCGTCAACTGAACAAGGCCACGATCAAGAATCAATATCCCTTACCAATAATTGATGATCTGTTCGATCAAATGAAGGGTGTGACGGTGTTCTCTTAGATCGATTTGCGATCAGGGTATCACTAGTTACAGCTCAAGGAGGATGACATCCCTAAGACCGCCTTTTAAGACGAGATTCAGACATTACGAGTTTACTGTTTTGCCATTTGGGCTGACAAACGCCCCAGGGGTATTCATGAGTTTGATGAATGGGGTGTTCTGCGAGTACTTGGACCAGTTCGTCCAAGTATTCATTGACGATATTTTGATTTACTCTCGGACGACAGAGGAGCATGACGAGCACTTGTGCTTGGTACTACAATTTTTACGAGAACACAAATTGTATGGGAGGTTGTCCAGATGCTCTTTTTACCAATCGAGGATTCACTACTTAGGGCATGTCATCTCCGGTGAAGGTATCGTCGTAGATCCAGCCAAGGTTGAGGCTATTAGGGAATGGCCTGCACCAACGAATGTCATAGAAGTGCGTAGTTTTATGGGGTTAGTAGGATACTATCGACGATTTGTCGAGGGTTTTTCGAATATAGAAAATCCGATCACGGAATTGCAAAAGAAAAACAAGAAGTTTGTTTGGACAGAGAAATGCGCGGAGGCCTTTCGGAGGCTTAAAGAGTTGCTGACAACCGTGCCGATACTAAGGGTCCCTGACATGGACACAGACTTCTTAGTATGCACTGACGCATCCAAAGAAGGTTTAGGTGGAGTCTTGATGCAGGTCGGACGAGTGATTACTTACATTTCGAGAAAACTGAGAAGGCATGAGGAGAATTACGCGACACACGATTTGGAGTTTTTAGCCATCGTTTATGCCTTGAAGGTTTGGAGACACTACCTTATTGGAAAAAAAATTGAATTAAAGCCTGATCATTGTGGACTACAACACATTTTTACGCAAAGTGACCTGAACGTGCGACAATGGCGTTGGTCGGAATTGTTTAGCGAATACGATTTCGAGATTACTTACATAAAGGGAATAGTGAACCGAGTGGCGGATGCCTTGAGTCAGAGGCCACACAACTTTTCGGTGTTACCTCTTCAAACAAATCTACGTGAGAAGATTCTTACCTTACAGCGTGATGATGACTGGTACACAGAAGTCAAGAATTTTATCGGACAAAACACAATGATGGTACCACGTTATGAGGGATATTCACTTGATAGCGATGGTTTATTGAGGTTTAGAAGTTGGATTTACGTACCGCCAAACGACGGGTTGAGGAGGTTGATATTGAGTGAGGCTCATAGAGCAGTTTACATGGCTCACCCAGGAGTTACGAAGATGAGGGAAGACCTTAAACCCTTATTCTTCTGGAAGGGAATGAAGGCCGACATAGTCAACTTTGTGGCTAGATGTCTCGAGTTTCAGAAGGTAAAGGCTGAACATAGACACCCAGCAGGATTACTTCAACCACATGCCATTTCGGAATCAAAATGGGAAGTTATATCGATGGATTTTATTGTTGGATTGCCACTGACGGCAAGGAGACACGACTCAATTTTTGTAGTAGTAGACACTCTGACGAAGAGTGCTCATTTTATTCCTGTGCGTACGACGTATCAGGCACCTGACATAGCGAGAGTTTTCATCAGTGAGATTGTGAGGCTGCATGGCGTTCCTAAAAAGATTATATCCGATCGAGGATCGGTGTTTACTGAACGATTTTGGACGAGTTTCCAAGAGGCTTTGGGAACCCAGCTTAACTTTAGTACTGCATATCACCCAGAGACGGACGGACAGAAAGAACGTATGAACCAAACCTTCGAAGACATGTTGCGCATGTATGTGATGGACCAACAAAAGCGCTGGGAGGAATTATTGCCTCTAGTAGAGTTCGCTTACAAAAACAGTTATCAAGGCACCATAAAGATGGCGCCTTTTGAGTTTCTTTATGGGTGACCGTGTCGGACACCCTTGAGTTGGGATCGGCTTGAGGATAGGGTCCTGGTGGGACCAGAAGCGATCCAAGAAATGGAAGAGCAGATGCAAACCATAAGATAAAAGAAGCGTAGGATCGACAGAGAAGTTATGCCGATGTGCACCAAGTCGACCTTAGTTACGAGGTCGGCGATCGAGTCTTCTTGCGGGTTAAAACACATAAGAGTTCGATCAAGTTTGGAAAGGGAGATAAACTCTCTCCTAGGTTCATGGGACACTTCGAGATTGTGGAGAGAAAGGGGCCCGTGGCCTATCGACTAGCCTTGCCTGATTATTTGAGGTGTATGCACGATGCTTTTCATGTATATGTTTTGAGACATTATATTAGTGATCCTACACATGTGATTGACCTGAGTTCCTTGCAGGTATCGGACGAGGGAGCGCTCATGGCTGAGCCGGTCCGCATCTTAGATCATCGCGTTTGACAGTTACGACGTCGAATGGTAGATCAGGTCAAGGTCCAGTGGGACAGTTATAGTCCACACTCGGCGATCTGGGAGGACGCAGATGATATGCGTCAGCAGTTTCCATTTTTGTTTGATAGATAGACTTATGATATGGTGATACTTTATTTCTGCATTTATACTGAGAAACTTCGGGACGAAATTTAGACCAAGAGGGGGTGTATGTAACATCCCGCTCTGGCGCACTGAGAACACTTATTATTTGAGGACACTTGCTCGCAAGTGATCTGCACTCCTTTTTATGTTAGACCTTTATATTGATTTGGATGTGATTGACAGATGACATGATGTGTTACTATTTGATGTAGACAGGTGCTATTGACTCAGTTTTATTGAGTGTGCAGGGTTTTTGACCTTGAGGATGCAGAGGCATCGGTAGAACCCCCTTGGACTCCGGACCGAGTCAGGGAGTTTGCTTTGTGTTGATATGTTTACTATGATGTTTCATTTGATTTGATGATCTGATGTTGACATTTCTGACATGGTTATTGGTGATGCAGGCTGACGATAGCTTGTCGACTAGACTCACATATGGAGTAAAGGGGCCACACACGATTGCAGAGAGGTTGAGGGAGAGGGGTTGACAGCAGCCCTGCCACCGCCTGCTAGCACTCCCATCGTGGCTCGAACTGTAGGTTAATGATTACCTAGATCGAGAGGACCCACGATGCCGTGAGGGCCGACTGCGACAGTCACTCACGATGATTCTAAGGGGCGTGCAATAAGGCGGGGGGCTTATTCCTTAGAACCCTTAGTCTCCTACTAGTTCACCTGGCGGAGTGTTGACTCCAGGGGTTATAGAGGTCTACCAATCAGTTCAGCTGGCGAGTGGCACCCTTGGAGCACGTGGTGCATCCTGAAGGGCACGTCGCACAAAAGAAAATTAGTTGGTGAGTGGCACCCTTGGAGCACGTGGTGCATCCTGAAGGGCACGTCGCCAAAAGAAATTCTAGAGGCGAGTGCCACCCTTGGCGCACGTGGTGCGACCTGAAGGGAACGTCATGATAAACGGGGTTGATGGAGTCAGCCTAATTAGCCCTAAGTCTTCAACACCTGAATACAACCGTAAGCATTACCCTTAACCAATAGTCGCCTAGCTCAGAATCTAAACCCTAAGCCTAAGACCTTCTAGAAACCGGGGGGAAATTTTAGTGTGGCCTTAACAAATGTAAATTCAAAAAAAAAAAAGAAAAAACAAAAACTCAGACCATCACCCTCTCTTTATCCTTGTCTACTTAATAAAACTATCCTCCATCACCTAGATCTTCCAGTATCCATCTCCCTTTTACTTGTCTAGTTCACATTGCTATATCGCCATCCGTCCTCGTAAATCCTCTTTATTCGTTTTTGTAAAACATTTACTTTTCCCCTATACTGGTTTGCCATCGCCTTAATCTCTCATTAATCCTAAATATACAGATATATTAATGGTAAATTAAATGATGAATGCATGCTTATTAATAGAAAAATGAATATATATATATATATATATATATATATATATATATATATGTATATTTATATTATAAACAAATTATAAACAAATAAAGTTAAGCATGTGTAAATAAAATGAATTTAAAAATGAGCGCACATACCCTTGAATTTTTGAAAAAGAAAAATAAAAAATGAAATATATAAACAAAATAAACTAAAAAGAAAAAGGAAGAAAGTCAAAAGAGAAAAAGGGGGGGAAAACCTAAGAAAAACAAGAATTAGGGTTTGAGTCTGAATAAAGGAAAGGAGGAGGGGGAAAGAAGGGGACTTTATTTTTGGCTGGGATTGGGATTGTCATGCTGGAGAATAGAGACTGACTGATTTCTGGTAGGAGTTGGGAATCCTCAACAAACTTGAGTGGTAGCTCAGCCTTGGAGGTGAGCTGAGGAGCTAGTTACTCTCCGATTGTGTGTGGTCCCTTTGCGGCTCGGGGGGCTGAGGGGGAAGAAGAGTACCCCCAGCGTTTGGCTGGGAGGTACCGGTGGGTTCTTTGCGGTTGGCAAGCAGGAGCAGGAGCAGCACGGTGCGTGGACAACACTTGAGGACGGCGTTGAGGCCACGGTATGCCCTTTAAATTTGTAGTAGAACGCCTGGTACTAGCGTGGTAAGTTTATGAAATGACTGCGTAATTTTTACTTATCATTCTGGTCTGTGTAAAAAGAAAAATGTTTACTTCTCTTAGTTGTGACTATGTAATTGTCCATTATTAGATGTTCTGCAATAAAACCACTGAATCGCAGGGATGGTTTGCTGGCTGTTATTCAATCTAGTTAAAACCAGGGTTAACTGTAGCGGCCTGGCTTGGGTTTGGCCTTGCATATGCATATGTTTAGGTTTACGTTTCCAAAAATAATTGTACAATGTACCGAATTAAATCCATATATATATTTTTGTTTACATTATCTGGTAACTGTACGCAATGTGCCGAATTAAATGATAAAGTTAGGAGACATTGAAGCTCACTAAGATCGAATGGCGTGATTGTTTCCTTGCCCATCGATTAATGGAATCTTGATGTTGGGGTTTGAATATGTCTACTGTTCCAAATAATTTTACTGTCATTCAACATTTAGTTAATCTATCCGTTCCTTAGTCCTATCCCTGTAAAAAGGAAATAAAATGTAG
>ML859678.1:0-11655 GCA_009831015.1 Picea engelmannii
AGTGAAGGAATATACTGAGGAATTTTACAGACTGAATATCAGGGCAGGTCATCTCGAAAGCAATGACGAAAAAGTGGCCAGGTATATGAATGGCCTGAGATATGAGATTCATGATGAAATGAGTATGGAAACCATCCGAACGGTAGAGGATGCTTATCAAATGGCTTTGAAGGTAGAGGAGAAGTTGAGCCAAAAGCAGAGTCAAAGAGGCCGAGGTAGAAGTCAGCCTAGAGGCAAGGCAGTTGTCCAGGAAAGAAACCAGAAGCCTAGAGACGACTGGAAAAAACATTAGACTCGGACAAAGAGAGGTGGAAGTTCACAACGAGGACAATATGCTGAGCAAAGAGAACATCATACTGAGCAGAAAGGAGAGTATGCCGATAATAACACTTTTCCTCGTACCAGAGGTAGAGGAAGAGGAAGAGGTGGAGTAATCACATGCTTCACATGTGGAAAGAATGGGCACAGGTCGTTTGAGTGTCTAGAGAAGAAGAAAGAAACTGGAGAGCCTCACATCGCCGGGGCACAAAGGCGAGATGTTGAGGAAGAATACGCTGAAGGCGGAAGATCGCTGGTGATGCGGAAAGTCCTTTTGATGCCAGAGAAAGAGATGGAGAATTCAGCGCAGAGGAACAGTCTTTTTAGGACTGCTTGCAAGAACAAGGATAGAGTGTGCAAGGTCATTGTGGACAGTGGAAGCACAGATAATCTCGTTTCAACCGAGATGGTAGAAAAGCTAGAGCTAGAGACAACTGATCACCCGAGTCCATACAAAGTTTCGTGGCTACAGAAGGGACATTAGGTAAATGTCACTAAACAATGCTTAGTTGACATTGAGATAGGAGGATATAATGACAAGATTTTATGTGATGTTATTCCTATGGATGTTTGTCATCTATTGCTGGGTAGACCATGGCAATATGATAGAAACGTAATTCATGATGGGAAGATGAATACGTATACTCTAGAGAAGAATGGGAGAACCCATATGTTGCATCCAATTGAGGATAAAGAGGTGAAGCCGGAAGTAAGAAATACAATACTTCTCATGAGTGGGAAGGAAATTCTTACAGAAGTTAAGAAGAAGGAGGATCCACAATTCTTTGTGGTCAGAAAACCGAGAATTGTTCTGACTAGCACAAGAGTGGATGAATTGCCAGAAGAAGTTCAGGGACTGCTGGAAGAGTTCGCTGATATTGTAGTGGACGAATTACCTCTTTCGTTGCCACTGATCAGGAGTGTGAGCCATCATATAGATCTCATACTAGGAGCCAGTTTTCCAAACAAAGCCACGTACAGATTGACGCCACAAGAGAATGAAGAAGTTAAAAGGCAGGTCCATGATTTATTGGACAAAGGTTTGGTCAGAGAAAGCTTGAGTCCGTGTGCTGCTCCGACAGTACTCAGTCCGAAGAAAGACGGAGGCTGGAGGATGTGCACTGATTTAAGAGCCATTAACAAGATAACTATCAGGTATAGATTCCCATTGCCAAGAATGGATGATTTGATGGATTGCTTAAGTGGAGCAATTTTTTTTTCAAAGATAGATTTGAAGAGTGGATATCACCAGATTCGCATGAGGGAAGGTGATGAATGGAAAACAACATTAAAGACAAACGAAGGTTTGTATGAATGGCTTGTCATGTCGTTTGGTTTGATGAATGCGCTGAGTACCTTTATGAGGTTGATGAATGAAGTCCTGAAGGAGTTCATCGGGAAATTTGTCATTGTGTATCTGGATGACATATTGGTTTTCAGCAAGACAAAGGCTGAACATCTGAAGCATTTATCCATTGTGATGAAAAAACTACAGCAGGATAAGCTGTTGATAAACATGAAGAAGTCCTCGTTTATGAAGACAAAGCTCATTTATCGGGGTTTTGTTATATCTGCAAATGAGTTGAAGATGGATCCATATAAGGTGGAGGTAATCAATAATTGGCCATCACCGAGGAAAATATTTGAGGTGAGGAGTTTTCATGGATTGGCTAGTTTCTACTGAAAATTCATCAGGAATTTCAGTGGAATTAGCGCAGCGATGATAGATATAGTGAAGAAGCAGCATAAGTCTTTTCACTGGATAGCAGATTCTGAGAAGAGCTTCAATCTGTAGAAGCGAAAGATCATGGAACAACCGGTTCTGGTGTTGCCGGATTTCTTGAAGACATTTCAGGTGAAATGTGATGCAAGAGGGTTTTCCATAGGAGCGGTCTTGAGTCAGGAAGATAGACCAATTGCATATTTCAGCGAGAAGCTGAATGGTGCAAAATTGAAATACTCCACGTATGATAAGGAGTTTTATGCTATCATACAAGCACTGAAAAAGTGGAGGCATTACTTGATCCCAAAATATTTTTTTTTATATAGTGATAACCATGCATTACAGTTTGTGACTCAACAGGAGAAGTTGAACCAAAGACATGTAAAATGGGTAGAATATATGTAGAATTTCACATTTGTAATTAAACACATTTCGGGTACTTCTTACAAAGTGGCTGATGCTTTGAGTAGGAAGTGTTTGCTGATGCAGGAGTTCAAAGTCAGGACCTTAGGCTTTGAGAATCTCAGGGACATGTACATGGACGATCCATATTTTAAGGAGGCATACAAGGCAACTGAGAATCCAGTTCTCGGGGACAGAAGCCAGTGGATAGAGTACGTGATCCAAGAAGGATTACTGTTTAAGGGCAATCATTTGTGTATTCCAAATTGCTCCATGAGGGAGAACTTGCTGAAGGAGAAACACAATGGTGGATTGGCCGGACATTTCGGTCACGACAAGACATTTGCGAAGCTGAATGAATCATACTTTTGGCCAGGGATGCGGTCAGAGGTTAAGAGGTTCGTTGACAGATGTCGAATTTTCCAGCATTCAAAGGGAAGGAAGAAAAATGCATGATTTTATCAACCATTGCCCATACCGGAGAGGCCGTGGGAGGCGATTAGCATGGATTTTGTATTGGGATTGGCAAGAACGCAAAGAGGATTTGATTCCATCTTTGTAGTAGTGGACAAGTTTTCCAAGATGGCACACTTCATTCCATGCTAGAAAACCAGCGATGCGACTCACATCGCAAATCTGTTCTTCAAGGAGGTCATTCGACTTCATGGATTGCCAAAAAGTATAGTTTCGGACAAAGACACGAAATTCATAGGGAATTTTTGGAGGACCTTATGGAAGAAGCTGGGAACTAATTTGATGTTTAGTTTGGCTTATCATCCTCAGACGGATGGACAGACAGAAGTGGTAAACATAATTCTGGGAGACTTGTTGAGAAGCTTGGTGACAGAGCACCACAACCAGTGGGACAACATATTACCACATGCAGAGTTTGCATACAATGACTCAGTAAATCGGAGCTTAGGCAGAAGTCCATTTCAGATTGTGTATGGAGTGCAACCAAAAGGTGTTTTTGAATTGAGGGATTCAGAGCAGACTGCTACTAGGAGCGCTAGTGCAGAAGAATTTGCTGAGGCAATGAAAGCACTTCACAACCAGGTGAAGGAGCGATTGTGGAAATCAAGCCAAGAATATAAACACAGAGCCGATCAACATAGAAGACAACTTTAATTTGAGGTTGGTGATTTGGTTCTGACACATCTGAGGAAAGAAAGGTTTCCGAGAGGAACGTATAATAAATTAAAAATGAAGAAAATCAGACCATGCAAGGTCTTGACGAAAATGGGAGAAAATGATTATGAGATTGAGTTACCCGATGGGATTAGAATTTATACGATATTCAATGTCTTGGATTTATACCCATACAGAGATGGGGAAACAGAGACTACAAGTGATGAACAACCAGAGGTTCAGTGGCAGAAGCAGATGCCAGTTGTAGAGAAGCCACAAATGGAACAAATACTGGATAAACGAGTGGGTAAGAAGACCAGGAGGAAAGAATACTTTGAATATTTGGTCAAGTGGAAGGGTCATCCAGTTGAAGATGCCAGTTGGGAGACTAAAATAGAGATACAAAAGCATGGATAGACCGTGTAGGAGCTCATGGACAGGAGCCCATGCAAATTTTCAAGCGGGGGAGTATGATGCAGGAGCATCTCCCGAGACAAGCGAGCCAGCGCAGAAGACAAAGGATAGCTGGGCACACGCCAGCACAAATTTTTGAATTTTCCCTTGAAGCTGATGCGCCAAACATAAATGAGGTCATTTACTGAAGGCACCTTGGTAAAATGTAATCAGACCTTGAGCACCCCGCTCTCATCTGAAAGTAGATAGAGGCATTTATAGTAGTAAATGTAAGTAGGTAGAATTTAATATTAGATTAGACAATTTTAGAAGAAAGAGGGAGAACGGATATAAACACCCTCATTGTGCATTGTAACATAGTTCAAGAAGAGTTAGAAGAATCCAGAGCATAGGAGAGAAGCAGAGAACTGTAGAAGAACACCCATGTACAGATCTTGAATTAATAGAAGAAGTTGATTCAGATTCATGACTGTCATGTTATTCTCTGTGTATGTGTGTTGAATGCTATGCTCATGAGTATTTACTTCCTGTTATGCATTTGATATTATGCTATGTATATGATTTCATGTGTTGAGATTGAAGTCTGAGAGGAAGTAGAAGGAATGAGTTTCAATTGTTTCTCTATCTGAGCAAGGATTCCTGCAAGGAGTGCAGTTGAAGTCGTCCGCAAGGAGTGCATTGACAGAAGGCTCAGATAGTTTAACTCTTGTACCCAGGAGTGAAATTGGGTTATACGAGCCGTGCAAGGAGTGCACAGGCTAAGGATAGTCTCAGTCGTGAATCTGAGCGAAGTATTGAAGGACTGCTGCTGCAGGTGTGCGCAGAGTCAAATGACTTCAACACCTAGGCATGGTTAAAGATTTTCCGCAAGGAGTGCGTGCAAAGGGGTTTTCTTTCTGAAGACCAAAGTCGTGGGAGAAGATCAGGAAGGATAAGCCTTCGAATTTGTCGAAGGACAGTGCATACCAGTTGTTCCTGGAGGGCTTGCAAGAATTGTCGTGAGTCATGCGCAAGCGGACGGGTCCCGCAGAAAACCACTTAGTCATTCGGTGGACCAAGAAAGGAAGAACGGACGGTCGAAAATCATCCGAGGATATTTTTGCAAAATTCTGAGAGCCGTTAGATCTCACGGAGGTGCAGGGGGGTTACAGCGAGAACGTCCGAAGGTTTAAAGCTCAGGAGGGGCATAGTCGTCGATCCGAGTCACAAGGACCATCGGATCTACACGTGATATCGTGTATCGGGGATTCGCGAGTCGAAGCTCCAAGTTGTTGCAACGAGAATTGCGACATCACGATCCGCGATATCCCGATGAGGATAGGACCGTCCATCAATCGAGACGCGTGTTAGGAGAGCTGAAGAAGTCGAGGATCGGAGCATCGAAGGTCTCAAAGATAAGTTGCTCTTGTAGTTTGGAATCGCGAAACGTGATATCCCGACGGGAGAGTTGTGTGGGCCACAATAGGAGTTAGTGGAGGAAAGGTGGTGTACCATATCGGGGATCGGGAAAAAGAAAGTCCCGAATCCATTGACATTAGGATTCACGATCCTGCGAATTCTGAAATCCCGATGAGGTGACGAGACTGTTGAATAGTCAACCCGTGTGAGCATCGGAGGATCGACACATCGGGGTTCGGAGTTTGGAAATTCCATTTGCTGACATCGTGAGTGGCGAAATCACGATAGGAGAAACCCCGAGAGAAAGGGAAAATGTCAACGTGGAATCACGTCGGATTTTAGGGAATCGTGAGGCACAAAACACGCGACCACAGAATTCACGAAATTGCGAATTCCGATTTCTCGACCGTTAAGGGAGATCTTTTGAAGAGTTGTTGTGGGTAAGGAAAATTCCCGATAGGGAATTAGAAGAACATTTGAGTTCTTCGGGCCGTGTGAAGAAAAAGATCTTGTGTGAGCAGGCGTGCCTGTGGGTGCGGCTGCGTCATTCCTCACTAGAGGATTCTTTAGTTGAATCCTTGGCATTATCATGTCTCTTGGCTCCATATTGGGCCTTCTTTGAAGTGATTCTCCTTGTGTGGCTACTTTCAAGACCATGCTTTTTTTAATCTCCGGTGGAATTTGGGTTTTCTTAGTATGATGTATATCCACATTATTGGATGCTAACCCATATAGGATTTACAGTAGGATTGCATTAATTTCAATTTTTTTTTCATGTTCTTTTATTAACCTTTCATTTTCATCCTTACAACTCTGTAATTCTTCCATGAGGCTTCTTACAGTTTCAACCAAATCTCGAGGGGTTTCCACCGCCCTCCTCTCACCAGATTCTTCTTCTCTATTGTGGGATCTTTCCCCCAACTCATGGTGTGTCACCATTCTTTACAATGTATTTTTCCTTGTTGTCCACTGACTGTTTGAGTGTTGATAATTTTTTTTCTCTTATTTAATTATCTACTAGTTTATGAACAACACATGCAATTTGTAAGGTGAAATCAACTTCATTATTTGGAAACATTAGCAACACACAGTTCAGGTTTTTAGAACATATAACTACATCAGAAAGTTCCATTCCTTTCTTTAGTAGTGGTTTAAATAATCTTCTTATGAATGGGTAGGGTAGGGTTCCCTGCCCCTTGAAGGTTCCCTAATAAAATTTTATTCGACTAATTCATGAGCCCAAGCAGGCCAAATGTTGTTTCCTACTTTGATACTACTCTGTCACACACCCGACCCCTAAGTACCTTTTTAAGGGACGGGGTATACATTTTTCTCTTTTCTCAATCATTTCGAATCCCTGTAACTAGGATTTCATTGCCTTCGATTCAATAAGGGTTTTACAAAGACTATAAATTTCCCATATCCGAGTTCTGGATCACAATTTGTGGTCCTTCAAAGTTATTTAAACCTTTATCGACTAGAGTCTCTCACTGCCATGTGCCATCCATGTGGCTCGATGCTACTCGACACACCATATCATCATAGCATGCAAAGACTCACCCAACGAGAGGTTGATGTTTGTCTAACTCTTTTAGGCCTATTAATTTAATTAATCATTATCACGATAAAATCCCACTCTTTACTAATCATTTAATCATTTATTTAATCCCTATTAGGGATCATTAATCTTCATTAAAATTAATTAACCTTGTAAGTTCCATTTTTACTTGGCCTACATTACTAGTCCAATTAAACCAAGGATTACTTCCCTTTCACCTTGGTAATCCCACATTTTAGGGTAAGTTTAGTGTTAAATATTATATCAATACCCTGTCACATAAACTTATAATCTAATCATATTACAAATTTATTCTTTTATTAATTATATTATAATATAATTCTATTTGATTATATTATAATATGATTACATATATTAAAGGGCACTTGGGATTATTAATATCAATTAACGCCTAAGTCTCCAGACTTCAGTGTAATTCCTCTCCATATTTTTTAGGAACATACCCAAAACTCTCGAATGTCGAAACTATGGAGAGGGTCCCGCTTATATTATTCCTTTATGAAAATACAAGTAATTATAATACCATAAAATATAATTAATTACGTTTAATATTTATTATAACATTGGAATACAGAAAGGTAGGTTCGAGCCTTCGACCATTTTAGCTTGTTCATTCGATTACCCCAAACATCCCAAAGTCTCGAAGTATCGAAATTCGAGAGGGTCCACACTTACATGTGATTATGCATTAAATATTAAATTCGAAAAAGGAAAAAGGGTTGGCGCTTTGTCACATACAAATACCATAATAAACTCATTTATAGTATATTATATTACACCTCTTTGGAAAATTGCAGCCAGGTTTATAAAATTCCAAATATTATATTTAATATTGGAATGAGAGAGAGAGAGAGAGAGAGAGATCTATGGGTCAACTTCTTCAACTCTCTAGCACACTCTTCATTCTCAAACCTCTCGGAACCCTGGAGTCCCGAAGCCCTGAAGTGGTCCCTACTTATACTCATTTCTCATTATTAAATATTTAAAAGGGGGGAGAGTTGGCCTTATCCACGTGTAGCTCTTTTAATGAATCTTAGTATAACATAATATATTATATTATACTCCTCGAAAGTTACACCCAGGTTTAAAAAATCTCCAGTATTATATTTAATATTTAATATTGGAATGAGGAAAAAGATATCTGGGTCCACTCCTTCATCTCTTCCACACATTCTTCATTCTCAAATATCCCGTAGTCCTAGAGTTCCGGAGTCCCGAAGGGGACCCACTTGTATTCCATTGTGATTTAAATACAATGAATTATTTTTGATTATAATATAATATATATTGTAATAAAGGTGTATTATATTAAATTATGTTAATTGATCACATTAAATACAATATAATATAATTAATTATATTTCTTATCTATGCAACCTTGTATAGGGAAAGATAGGGTTCGGGCTTTTGACGACTTTGCATCATGAGTTCCATCACCCCAAACACCCTGGAGCCCCGAAGTCTCAAAGTCTCGAAGACCACAAGATGGTTAAATAATTTGGCCATGGTTTATTCCCTGGTGTGCTTTGACATTAGAATAATATTAAATTATATTCTCTTTTGGTATCATGTCTTTTACGCTATAGAAACTTTAAACTCCATTTTTAGAATAATAATAATAATAATAATAATAATAATGATAAAAATAATATGTATATAGATATATATAGATATATTTCCATATCCTATATGGTTTTATTACATGGAGAATTTAAATGAAATTATTTTCTCTTACAAGAAAATATAGTTTTCTAGTCTTTATAAAGTGATTTAATAGAATTTTTACTCCAAGTAAATTTCTCCATTTTGGAAATTAAAAATATAATTATAATCTATCCATTCTTATGGGTAAATGAGTAAATTTTGTTTCCTTATTACTGTGCTTTACTACTCTTACTAAAATTAAAGAAAGTGGTCCTAATACAAAGATTTACCTTCACGGTAAATTTTGCGTTTCTACCAACATTTACAACGTACCGCATTTAAGGGGATTCTTCCCAAATTTGTAGGGGATTTAACCCAAATTTAGCATAAATGTTTATTAATGCCCAAATAGAATTTTGAGAGATCTTGTATTTTAATTCAATTAGGAAATTATTGTTTATTTCCTAATTATTTTTCCTTAATACCCATTTATAATGAATTTTGATGTTTTTCCATATTTGAGATTAATTCCTAAAGTCCACACATATCTGATATCCTCTAAGTTTTTTTGGCACAAGATTCAAGGTCATACTAAAATGAAACAATAGTATGCAAAAATCACACTCTCTCTTTTGATGCTTAATAAATACTTCAACTGTTCACTCATCATTGCCTATGCATGAATTAAACTGTGAAAGTCAGTGAACCACAACATTCACTCCCAGAATTTGGCATAGATAGTCACAAGGTGAAGTTGTTCCCAACATAAAACTTAGCTGTAACATTTTCACATTCACACCTAAATTCACAACGTACTTTTAACAGAAAATTGAACTCATATTTCCCAACATATTTCACAAGGCACAAGGTGAAGTTGTTCTCAACATAAAACTTAGCTGTAACATTTTCACATTCACAGCTAAATTCACAAGGCACTTTTAACATAAAATTGAACTCATATTTCCCTAAAACACAGTGTATACTTATTTATGAACTTAACATTGTAGAGATTTAGCAAAATATACTTATGTAGAAACTAGGTAGTGTTGCAACTGCTGAAAGGGGTGCCCTTTTCCACCCAACCATATGTTGATTAATTGGGTTGGTTTTCATTGATGTCAACCCTTGAAGAAAGTTCGGTAGCGAATTCCAGTAGCACAAAGGTTTGGGTAATGGACCCAAGTTTGTTTGATGTATAATGGTATGAGTTTTGATATAGTTGCAGGTAAGACTATTCTAGATGAATAATACATGTCATGCCATTTTTGGTGGTATGTGGAATTTCAAATAACTCCTCATGGTTAGAGAGTTATGGCCATGTGAAGTTGGAGAACCCTCATGAGTCATCTAGAAGCCCCAAAAGGTCAAAGTAGTCAAAGCGCTTGCAAAGAAGAGATTATTTAAATAATAAAGTGAAGTGATAAAGTAAAAAATGATTATTTAAATAACAAAGTTAAGTGACAAAGTCAAAGATGATTATTTAAACAACAAAGTGAAGTGACAAAGTCAAAGAAGATTATTTAAATAATAAAGTGAAGTGACAAAGTCAAAGAGGATTATTTAAATAGTAAAGTAAATGGAGAAATTTCTAATTATGGAAAGTGGTTATAAGAATGTTAAAACTAAAATGAGGAAAATGGGTTAAGTGGTCAAGTGGCTATTGGATACATGGACAAGTGACAAATTGGGAAAAGTTGGACATAGGTGACTATGTGAACAAAATGGCTATGTGGGCAAAGTGACCTAGAAGATGATTCTAAGGAAACTACTTGGAGAGTATAAATAAGAGGCAATGATCTCTCATTTTGAACACACTTGAGCATATTGAATATCTACAGGTGAATGAGGTAACCAAAGAATATCTAAGCTGAATTTAAGAGGGAAGGTGAAGTAAATAAGGCCGAAATTCAAGGGAGGATAAATTCTTTTGATGATGCTTTCTAAGGTATGTTATTTACAGGTTATCTCACCATTTTCACAATATTTTTTTTTCTAGAATGATTCAGACTGTGAATTTGGGAGGTCATTGAGGAAACATATACAAGTATCTATGGTAATAATTTTAGCTTTTGGTTCATTGTATTTTTGGAGTTACACTCTATGGAAAATAGGGTTTGTGGCTAGTCCCGAAACTAGTCTAAAACAAGTGTTTCGGGTAAAAACATCATAAGTTATTCATAACGGATCCAAATTAAGTAAGAACAAATGTGTTGGTTAGAATATATTCCGTAGTATTCTATGTACAATTTTCAGATCCATACAACAAATATTTCGTGTAGGGCACGCTCTACAATTTCTCTCTCTAGAATAAGCCAAAATTCAACACAATATGCCATTTCTGCTATAAATCATTTTCTAAGAGGTTCCAAGTAGTGAAACTTGGAGGAATTGCATAAAACACACCAAAGAATATTGTGTACTATTTTTAGATCTTTATTCATTACAGGTACATAGTTATGCTTATTTCAAGTTAGAGTTGTTGACTAATCCAAAAATATTCATGTGAGACTAAAGTAAAGTTTGATGAAAATGCTAGTCTCTTGTTGTTAAATTTAAGGAAGGTTTGCAGGTTGAGGTATAGGTTGGTGCATGGTTGATGCACTTTTTTATGGTACAAGTTGATTACATGTTGTTTGATGCAATTTAGTGCATGGTTTATGCACTTGTTTATGGTACATGTTGATTACAGGTTGAGGTATAGGTTGATGCATGATTGATGCATGGTTCAGGTTATTGGTACAGGTTGTTTGGTGTAGGTTGATTAGTACAAGTTTACATCAATATATCTCACAGTGATTGTGTGACAACGGTTCCATCATTCTACTTATACGTCAGGGTGGTTGAACGGGGCAAGGACAGGTGGTTATAGCCACCTTCCATTTGTAGCCAAAGAAAATAGGGGGTTATAGCCTCCTTTTGGTTGTAGCTAGAGAATTGGGGAGTTGGATCTTCCCTCAGGTTGTAGCCTGAGAAACTAGGGGGTTGGAGCCTCCTTCCAGTTGCAGCTGGAAAACAAAGGAAGTTGGTGCTTCCAATGAATGTAATTCTT
>WSFP011406961.1:0-25330 GCA_009831015.1 Picea engelmannii
ACAAAATCAGATAGTCAATGCAACAGACTTGCAATATAGCCAATGCAAATTAAAACAGACTTTTAATGCCAAAATTTTAACCAGCATCCGATACCCCGGGTAGCCCGTCGAAAGGGAGCTAACCAATTCCTGATGTATACAGCCGATTATAGTAGTAACCAAATCAGAAGATCAGGCCCCAGCAGATCACCGTTTTTAGTCAGGGATGTCTGCCCTCGTTCTCAAAGACATTTATGGCGGTGACTGGACTCTCCTCACCACAGTCTCGATGGAAAACCGAGAGTCTACCGACAGCTTCCGATAGTGACCTTTTAGAGAGGGCGTCCGCCTCTCTATTTAGAGATCTGGGGATATGGTGAAAGTTTACATCTGCAAATGTTCTGGACAGCTCCATCGTTTTATCCATCCAGTTCTCATTGTGGACTGATTGGAACTTGGCTTTAAGAGATATCCAATCAATGATAATCCGAGAATCTCCAAGGACATGAAGGTGGCTTATGGACCAGGAGGAAGCCAGGTAGAGAGCAGCCCATAAGTATTGAAGTTTGTTGTTGCAACTTAATCATGTTGTTAGAAATTTGGTCACGATAATGCTTATAATGGGTTAATTTTGTTGTAGATATTTATAATAAAAATATAATGTAGGTGTGTTGGTATAAATAAATAATTCATTTATATATGTGATATTAATAATTTATGTATATATATTAATAATTATGGATCATTTTCTTCATTTACAGTTTTCATTTTTATATTGAGCAATTTTCGAATAAATAAGGATAGAGAAACTATCACATATCTCGAAATAATGTATACGTTAGGTATATAATAAGAGGCTTGAATATGATGAACAATATTTTTCTCTTTTTATATTATGAAATATGTAATCTATATTATTGTTTATTTAGAAATCCTTACATTTTTAAATCATGAATTTATTAGGAAAATCAAAAGTCCTTTACATTTTTAATTATAGAACTTACTCAATTCTAAAAGAAGTTGTTACATAACATTAAATCAATTTATTTAAGACCTCTTTGTCTTATAACCATATTATTTATGTAGATAAGAAAAGATGCATAATCCTATTAACCTTTCAAATCAACATTTAATAAGTTATGTTCAAAGCACAAATTCATATATCAACATTTAATAAGTTATGTTCAAAGCACAAATTCACTATGATGTGTTTCTCAAATTTTCTCCATCTCAAATATTATTATTATTAAGAGATACCAATCATGTGTTTCCTTGATGTGCACCGTGATGTAAATTTGTATCTCTTATCTCCTTATCTTTATTTCATATGATGCTCCTTCTCAAACCTAATCTTAAAGTACTTACTTACCTCTTTTGAACTTGATTTGACCACACTCATTTTCCTTTTGCATATTTTCTTTCTCAAGTTCAATAATTGAAGCCAACAACATTTTCATAATTCTACTTATTAGACATTTCCCATTAAGTAATTATCTTATTAACACTATTTTTTAATTAAAAACTCAAAATATTTATATTATATATTTTATTTTTCAAGTTCAATAATAAAAGCCAACAACATTTTCATAATTCCACTTACTACACATTTCCTACTCAGTGATTATCTTATTAACACTATTTTTTAATTAAAAACTCAAAATATTTATAAACTTAAAAGAAAAAATTACATGGAAACATTAATGATTTTTAACCTTGTACGAACATTCCAATCCAAAAATATAATTCCACGTATTCAATATTCTACTGTACACTTACATACTTCATGCTTATAATTGAATCTATCTTCATTTTTACAAACAATAAGTTAACAGAAAAAACAAAAAGAGGTATATTCATATGACATACCTAAAGGTTTGTCTACTTAGGTGAATATTGAATATAAAAATTGTAAATTCTTTTGATTTTTACGCTCCATTATTGCTTGATTCAAAGATAAGTTGTACTTTGTATCATATATATTCCAATGAGAAACTTGAAACCAAAATTGAGAATCTTGATTGGGGATGAGGGAGATGATGCAAACTGGAATTCTTAATTCTTTTAGATTGGAATACATAACCAATTCTTATCATTTTTGGTGTCTAATGAATTTTGGAAATTTGGAAATATCAAAGGTATTAGGAGTTCTTGAATAAAAGGAAATAATCACAAATTATTAATAGTTGCATTATTGTTATTATATTTTTTGAATTGATACATTTTAAGATATTGAATTCATTCACACAAAATAATCAACATAATTAGATTAAAAAATAGCTTCCTTGTTTGTTTATAGTTTTGGTAAGTGAAGGTATATATATATATATTTTTTTGTTTTAGTTTTCTATAATTTTTCCAAACACATCAATTCTAGACTATCTAAAATAGATATGGTTGTAGATTCATAATTATGTAAGAGGTTATAGTAGCATATCTAAAATATATTTGAATTTCACCAACCATAGAAGTTTCTTTATCCTAAACTTCCTCATTTTATTGTACGCAACTTTAGATTGAGAAATCTTATTTCATTACTTTAAGCTATCTTAGGGACTATTGCTTCTTAGTGTTCGATCTCATATTGCCTAGTTTGGGGTTTATTCTCACTAATTAAAGGTGGACATTGTGCATCACATATGTAAGTTATGTAACATAGAGCTTGAATCATAATAACACTTCATTCTATCATATCGATTTAGAGATCCTCACACTTTGAGCTCTTAATTTAACTACGAGGAACAAAGGTGTATTGTAGTGCCAAAGCCTCTTGTTGTACTACCCTCTATTATGAGGAAAATCTCTTTATCTCTATGGGTAAACCACAACAGACTTAAATGACTGCATAAATCAACTCTAATCTCAGGTATGCTATATAAACAAATATGCCAGCAAGACAAGATAAAAGGCCTACCTCGTCCAAACGTTCGATGAAGTCCATCGTTGAGCACTTGACTCAAAGCAATACACCTGCAACTTGTCCTCAACAACCAAGAAACACAAGCATATGGTGATAATATATAATGTTAGCACATTCAATAGCATAATCCATCAACATTCATAACAAATACGCCCATGGAATAACACTTCAAATATTTGCAAGATATTAATTGGACGAGAAACAATTATTTCTATTAAAATGTAATTAGCAAAAGTGAATGAATTACAAACTTCCGTGCCGACACGATTCAAAACTGAGAAACTAAGTCCCTTCTAGATGGGCCTCCACCACTTCAATCCTCCACCAAAGGCAAGCTCATATAAGAGAGACAATGAGGTTCTCAATCATGTAGGGAAGAGCTTGGGGGCTGAACAATGTGTTCAGACTTAAAAGGACAAAGGGATGCAGACTCAATATGAAGTGAATAATTTCTCCTGCAGAGTAACTTTGCTCTCAAAGTTGAATTCTTCTCCTCTTTTCCATAGCTCGGATTTGGCCCATTTGTAGCCTTCAAGTGGAACTGAAGGGTCGATTCAGAACATTTCCAGTATATGGAAGGTCAAGGATCACAGATCTCGTGACGTGACATGGAAACCCGACACCATTTTTTTTAAATTTTGGGTACAAATCCTGATGTATGCGGGTTGTAGTGGTGCAACCTACGTATACACATGCTGTACAATAGGTAGGGAACATATATGTGGAAAAATAATGTTTTTAGCTATGGGGTTTGCAAAAAGGGACTTCAAGTCTTCATAGGGAAATGGAAAAAGGCCTTTTGTGCAAGTTTGCACAGGGTGAGGCAAATCTTGCTATAAAAGATGCCCCCTAATGTGTGAGGTCAGAGGAGTATCTGCGATGTCTGAAATACATTATAAGACCCATAAGTGGAGTAATGGGGACCCAGCTGGAAGAACTAGTTGCACATTACAATCTGTACTAACTTTGCACACATGGCTGATGATTTGAATTACACTGCAGATCCATGTGAAAATATACCAAACAACTGTCCATGACAATGAATAGGCAATGCAAAGGTGGCTACATGCCAAAGGCTTTCATAGTCACGAACAAGGTCTAGTAAAACCAGTCTCAAAATCAATATGAATATATCTGTATACAATGGAGTACAATATGATCTCCCATGATCACTGAACTCACATAGGTATTGGTCCAATGAAAGGTAGCAACAACTCAGGAAAGCTGCGACTATAAACTAATGTCTTCGAGTCTTCTACACAATCTGCCAAAGGTGCAAGTCTACATCGTCTGAATAAAGGAGTTGAGGTCGAACATAATGAGACTTCATTTGATTACCGGTCATTGAGGTATACTGTTAACAAACGCGACACAACCTATCAATAATGAAAGTAGGTATCAAGGCACCGAGTACATTCTTACAAGTGTGAATAGAGGAGTTGGGGTCGAATACTTGAAGAATCGATTGATCACGAGACATTGATGTAATCCCAATTGTTGATGGCGAGAGAAGCTGCCACTAATGTCTGCAAGCCTCTAGGTACTCATAGGACTCTAGGTCTCACCTCCAAAATAGATGGGCCGAAGTCGATGGAAGGAGACCCATTGAAAGGAGAGCATTAAGGCATCGCTCATCATTCAACACGAGGTGCAAAGAAAGATCTTGATGATTTGGAGGAAATCATACGAAGAACATGTTCACGAACCAATGACCCCGTGCATCTTTTGTGTGTGCCAGATGCAAGCGGTACACAAAAAAGACCCTTTGAATAGTAGCCAATAAGGAAAATTGCTGACAAAGGAGAGGAAACCACCAATAGGACTAATGGAATCCAAGACACTGCACGAATCCCAATGTGTGAATAGATGTATTGCCGTTGAACACAAGGGAAACTACCTAGTGAACAACCAATGATGAAATTTCGACTGTTGGGTTCAAGGTTACCTACCAATGAGGAAAGTAGGACCAGGGTGCGCAATAGGACTAAAAATTCACGTGATTCTGAGACACATTGAGGGTATGGCCGACATACAAAGTCAAGAGTTCTGAGGAATGGCTGACACAGGTTGATATCCATCCTTTGAACAAACGGATATTGGGAGGAAGGCTTCCTGGTACAAGGGGAATGGAATGATCATGAACACCATGGGAAGGAGGGAGGCCTTGCGGAGTGGAAAGGACCAATTGATGTTTAGAAATGATGGCTTGGAGGTCTTGCGATACGAAGGGTGTCTCTGTTGCTTGTATGGCATGGAGTTAGGCGATAACACCAGAATGACCCTTTTTGAGCATCTTTTCCATGTGATGGGAACTAATGATCTCAGGTGAACCGACAGTAATGGCTTGGAACTTATATTGGTGGCCCTCCTGGTCAAATTGCATGGTTAAGTCTTTAACATCCATGAGAATGGGACCCAAAGTCCTTAGCCAGTCTGCACCCAACACAATGTCACAACCTCCCATGTCGATAGCAAACATATGGGATTTCAGGTGGTCGTCCCCAATTTGGAGACACACATTTTCACAACGCCCTCCACATTTCATGGAACCACCATTGGTAATCATGATTTGGAAATTATTGACGGCATGGATGTAGCAATGAGTTTCTTGGGCAATGCGACTATGAATAAAATTATGGGTGCTGCCACTATCAACCAGAATGATGACCTTCTGATGCTTGATGTAATCGATTAGCTTGAGGGTTTGGGGAGCGGAGAAGCCAGTGAGAGCATTGAGGGAAATGACTGGTTCTACTTTGGGAGGGTCCTAGGGAGGGGTTATGTCAGTGGATTCAGGTGATTCAGACATAGAGGGAGTTTCTTCATCTTCTTCCGAAATCTCCTCGGAGATGGCCATAAAAAGCTTTTGTTCTTTACACTTGTGTCCCGAGAAATATTTGTCATCACAGTTATAACAAAGGCCTTTGAGTTCGCGTTTAGCCATTTCAACCCTGGTCAATTTTTGAATCTTTAGTGGAGCAGAGGGAGTAGTGGGATTTACTGGTTTAGGGAAAGGGATGAAGGAGGGTTTGCAGTTTTGAGAAGATACAACCTATTGTGCTTCTTTAGCTCTTTTGGTAGCCTCCACCCAACTCTCAGGCCGAGCCATGAGGACATGGGCCCGAATTTCATCCTTGAGGCCGCTGATAAAACACTCTCGGAAAAAGGCATCAGACATGCCCTCTATTCTAAAAGCCAGGCACTCAAAGGCATCTATAAAGGCTTCCATTGTTCCTAATTGTTTTAGCTTTGTCAAATGGCCCAAATGGTTGGTGTCAGTGTCAAAGCGTTTATAAAGCTCTGCCACAAATTGTGTCTAAGAAATATGCCCTTGACGAGATTTTTTTCTCCATTGCCACCATTGCCAACGTTCTTGATCTAGATGGAGAAGACCATACTAGAGTTTGGCCAAGTCATCTGTAATGCTGTATAAAGAGAAGTAATGTTCCATTTGGGTTACCCAACCAGTGGGGTCTAAGCCATCAAATTTGGTCACATCCACCCGTGGAAGGCGTAGGTCACGTTGAAAGTGATGGTTCTGCAAGGTATGGGAATGAGAGGAATGGTCACCTTCAGTATGTGGGGGTGTGGAAGATGAAGGGTTATCTTTAGGGATATGCAGTTTGGTGCAGAGTGCCGAAAAGACTGATTCAAGCTGGGTGGTGAGGTCTTGTTTGATTTCGCCCATTGAGGACTGCATGGTTGTATTGATGGTGAGGACATTGGCATTGAGTTGTTTCACTTCTTGTTGGGTCTCAATGGGACCAGATTGCAAGGTGTTGAAGCGAGCTTCCAAGTCTTGGCTACGAGTATGGGCCATGAGGATGGGGGAACTTAAAAGGGGCGGGTGGGGTAAATTGTTTTTTGCCGAAAAAATGATATGGATGAATGTGATAAGGGTGAAGAGATGAGTCCAATGGAATAGGTCTGAAATAATGGTGAAAAAATTTCCAGACTTTTTTTTTACGGAGTTATACTCTGGTCTGAAGAATACTGCAAAGAGGAAATGCCCAAATGCTTAACCAGAAAGAAATGTGTATTTACTTGGCAACCCGAACACAGTTGCATGGCAATAGATCTTGTCTATTTTAATTTGTTTATGTTTCTGTCCCCAAGGGTTAGGTATTTAAGGGTTCTACAGACAAGGGTTTGCCCTGTGCTATAGCTCTCTGATATATGTGCGGGGTCCAATAGTAGTACTCGGCCCAATATATTAGGACACTAACTAAGGAGGATAGACCATACCCTTAGTCGTACTACCTGACTACCCAGGTACTAGAGAGTATCTTCCCGAGTGTTGTTCTCGGTGACACTATAGCAGTCAGGCGACCGATCGGTTTATCTAAAGAGGGCTTCAGGTAATCTAGGCTGATCCATACACAAGTGATGTCTGATGCGCTACCACTTGAAGGGATACCAACAGGGGTTACAAGGGTGGCCAACATATGTGCGCTTAAGTACCACTTGTATTTCCTACGTGTATGAATCCCTCAACCGCAGGTTTATGCGCGTAACGACAGATCTCCATGGCTTAAAGATGTCGGAATACGTCTCTACCCTGAAAAAAAATTTAACCCGCACTTTCTACCGAGGAAAGTTCTCTGATACCACTTGTAATATACCAGATATAAAATGTATGCAGAACAGAAATAAAATGCTAGTAATGGCAGAATAACAACAATATAACCAGAGCATTCACCACAATAACACTAAAATGATATAACAATAAAAACATAAATAACACTTTGAATCTGAAAGCAATGTTCAAGGGCCTCTTCGAGGGGGAAACCTCCAGTTTAGAAGAGCTCTATTACAATAATCTCCAAGCTAGGGTTCTCATACCCTCGACTCCTATTTATACTAAAAAGAAGCATCTAGAGGAAGATCCTTCTAGAAGCAGAGTCTTCTATTGGGTCTTCTTACATCCGCCTTATTCTATTTTATTGAAAGGCCTTATTAATATTGACCTTTATTACATATGAATATATTGTTCTACCTATGTGCGGGTTAGGACCCTAACAGATCCATAGAGGTTAGTAAAGGAATCATCACTGAAGTAGATGTAAGTGAAGAGACAAAAGCGTGATAAGGATTAGTCGAGTGAGGATATATGTTGCCCCCACATGAAGGGGTTCCGTGAAGAAGGTAGCCCGTACCATAAAAATGATTCCCTCCACATGGAATACCAGAGGACATATGGAGACTTGCCATGAGAAGAGTGTTAGTAGGAACTGACATGGCAGACGAAGGATACATGGATGGGGTGTAATAAGTAGAATAATCACCCATTTGACCACTGGCTCCTGAAACAGTGTGGCTAGGATTGGATCTGTAAGAGGGGAGATTCCAACCCCCCATAGTGAGAGTTGGTTGAGGGACATGACTCCTATCAAATGAAGATGTAGATGGGGAGCCATCGTGCCCCTGGATCCAAAACTAGGATTCATATAAACAAGAAAGGGAGAGGATGGAAAGGGGGAAGGCATGTTTGGCATACCAAGAGGAAAATGATTAGAGACCCAAGGCATTGAATGGGTGTTGTAATTCTTCATACCATGATGAAAATCGAATGGATTCGTACCCATGAAATGAGTGAATGTCATGGGGGAGGTAGCGATAAAGGAGGGAGCCAAAGGAACTACACTATCCATGATAATGACAACTCAATGCACGGTATAAAATCCTAAGGTTGACAAATAATCAAAGAGCACACCAAAATAAAATCAAAAGGCCAAAATACACACAAACAGGGTAAAGTGGCTGAAATGGGTCTCCCTCTCTAAAATAGGTATGCCTCACCCTAGAGGGGCCTGAGACTCCTCTGCTAAAGATCGGAGGTATCAAAATCAATTATAAGGCCCCTCGTGGGATTAACAACTAGTCGGTCAGATCCCCCCGGAGAGGTAATCCTCCATAAACACTATGTGCTGTCCGACCCTTATCTGATCTAGGGTACCTGCAAAATTACCCCTGCAAATAACCTATGTGGTACATAAGTCAAGAAACTAAGCAACCACGATATAAATGATGCACAGACAGACAATCGTAAGTCAGGTCCACCATATGGGTAGGGTAACAAAGCCCAAAACCTTGAAAGCACCGCCTCTCACAAAGGTAAGGGTACTAGCAAGATCCCCATATACAAATAGATCCCCATAAATATATATGACGCTAAGAAGGTATCGGGGGGATATCCCTTCAACCAACCTCACGCGACATCGTGCTTAACTCCGGTGTAAGTGAAGCCTCCTGATATTACCGATTATACAATGGATTTCTCCACTCCCTTAATAAGACATATATGTTGATTTAATAGCCTTGGATAAGTTTACTCACAAAATCCTATTCCAAGGCTCTAAATCCTAAGCTAGTTTGTGCACCCTAGAAACATAAAATCGTTACTAATCAATTTTACATTACAACGTTACTTTTAGTGGTCTTGCTTACTAAAAAAGGTGTGGTCGTGAAACTAGTGATGTTATGACTCAACAAGTAAAATAAATGAATATGAATACAATGCAAAGTCCTAAATTCAATTCCCAATAAATGATATGATTTTCAAAATGAAATTCTCAATTCAGTGCTGCAATTCCAAATAAAATGCAATATTTCTTTGCATGTACTAAGATCAATGATAAAGACTCAAAAGATCAAATGCCAACAATGTAAAATGCCTAATATTTTTGTATTTTCAATATAAAAGAATGAAAATGCAAGGACCGAACAACAATTTGATATAAAATCTCTACTGTATGTAAACAAAGACAAACCAAGTAGGATATCAAGAAGCAAGACACCCAGCCCAAGATGCGAGGACATTCAAATGAAAAGGATGATGAGAAAGGCACCGCCCAAAAATTCAACCAAAGAGAGGTTTTCTGTCATTCCACAGAAGCTTAACATTCATAACAAAGACCCAAGAAGACTCAACAATCATCAAAACCTACCCAACAACCATCAAACCTAGCAACCAAGCAACAAAGGGTGATGTACGCGTCTATTCAGGGGAAAAGCGCATATATACATGTCTTGTAGAAGGAAAACATGCGTATGTACGCGACTATCAAGAAAAAACCCATGTATATGTGTCAAAATACAACCATGTTGGTTGTGGAGCCTGATTATCTTCTTGATTCAGAGGTCTTTGTTTTCAGCCGTGTTTATACCCCATGAAGAATTTACACCCCAGAAGAATGTACACTCATCCACGTGGGAGAGTGCAGGGGGGGATTACCCCCCCTGTGGGGTCTGGGGAGTGATCCCCCTGGCTGGGGAGTCTGGGGGCAAGTGGGCCCCCGATGGGGATTCGGGGGACAATGTTCCTCAATGGGGGTTTGGGGGCAAATACCCCAAAGGAAAAATTGCCTTGTAAATGTATATTGTAATTTCATTGTAAATTTGGACCGTTCATTATAAGGTCGCAGATCTAATGGTAGAAGTTATGTTAGGGTTTTTTTCCCTAGAAGGCAACCCTCTTTTATGAGGGAAATGTATTGCGGCTAGGTATCATAGCGAATATTGTATTATGAGAGAGGAGACTGCGAGAGAAAGAAGAGGAAGTTACAACAGGTTTGTTGTAGGTTGTATCCCTTAATTTTCTGATAATAATAAAGGAAGGACCTAACATTTTCTTTGGTGGATGTAGCCCACACTGGGTGAACCACGTATATCTGTGTCTCTATTGTATTGTGTATATTCTGTGTTTTATTTCCGCATTTGATTTATTTTATTTCTCTATGATAATGTTTTTCTAACAACTGATATCAGAGCGAGAGGTAACTCGCAGGAAAAGAGGGTTCCTGTTTCGAGTGGGAGCAATGGCGAAAGATGGAAAGTTTAGGGTCGAGAAATTTAATGGCCAAAACTACCAATTATGAAAGATGCAGATGGAACATTATTTATATCAGAAGGATATATTCCTACCATTGGGCAAAATAGAAAAGAAGCTGACAACTATGGAGGAAGAAGAATGGGAGATTCTTGAAATAAAGGCTCTAGGAACGATACGACTGAGCCTAGAATCATCAGTGGCTTTCAATATTTTGAAAGAAAATACAATGAAGGATTTGATGGACACATTGACTAAATTGTATGAAAAACCCTCAACGTCCAATAAGGTATTTCTAATGAAGATATTATTTAATATGTAGATGTCAGAAGGTAGGTCATTTGCAGATCATTTAAATGAATTTAATACAGTTACTAATCAACTAAGTTATGTAAAAGTGGACTTTGATGATGAGGTTAGGGATATTCTAATCTTGTGCTCATTGCCAGAAATCTGGAATGGCTTGGTCATGGATGTAAGTAACTTTGTCTCTGGTTCAAATACTTTAAAATTTGATGATGTTGTTGGTGTTATCCTTAGTGAGGAAATGCGACGGAAAAGCACAGGTGAGACATCAGGTAATGCGTTGAACATGGAGAACAGTGGAAGACAAAATGATAGAGGAAAGGGCTCAGGTAACTGTGTGAATTCTAGGAAGGTCAGATCTAAATCCAGACTTGGAAATATAGAGTGCTGGAATTGTGGGAAGAAAGGAGATCCAAAGAAACAAAGAGATGGACAACAAGAGAAAAATCAGGAAGCAAATGTAACAAGTGATGTGTTACAAGATGCTTTGATTCTTTCTGTAGATAATATTTATGAGTCTTGGGTGGTAGATTCAGGGGCTTCATTTCATGCCACACCCCATAGGAAACATTTTCTAGATTATTTTCAAGGTGATTTTGGACATGTTCATTTGGGTGATGATGCACCATGCAAAATTGTTGGAATGGGAAAGGTAATAAAGCAAAGCAATGGAAACCAATGGTTTTTGAAAGAGGTAAGACATGTTCCAGATATAAGGAAAAATCTAATTTCAACAGGACAGTTGGCAAGTGAAGGTTGTATATCCATATTTACAGATATGGTGTGGAAATCTCATCAAAGGATCATTGGTGATAGCAAAAGGAGAGAAGGTAGGTACATTGTATTTATGTACTGGTAATATTGACTCTGCTATCTCTTTATCTTCTATAGGAGTGGATACAACACTGTGGAATCATAGGATTAGACACATGAGTGAGAAGGGGATGCAGAGACTTCACAAAAGAATATTTTTTCCAGATCTTAAACAAATTGATTTGGACTTCTTTGAGCATTGTGTTTATGGAAAACAAAAGAGAGTCAGATTTCTTAGAGTCGGAAAAGAAAAGAAGAGGGAAAGGTTAGAGCTTGTGCATACATATGTATGGGGACCAACTCAGGTATCATCTCTTGTTGGCTCTTGTTATTATGTTACTTTTATTGATGATGGAACTAGAAAAACTTGGGTTTATTGCATTCGACAAAAGTATGATATTTTTGATACTTTTAAGAAATGGAAATCTTTGGTTGAGAATGAGACAAGAAAAAGGTTGAAGTGTCTCAGATAAGATAATGAAGGTGAATATTGCAACAAGGAGTTTGATGATTACTGTTCATACCATGAGATTCGTAGAGAGAAGACAGTTCCAAGAACACCATAAGAAAATGTTGTGTGAGAAAGGATGAACAAGAAAATCATGGAGCGTGCAAGGAGTATGAGATTGCATCTTGGTTTGCCCTTACAGTTCTCAGAAGATGCTGTAGATACTTTTGTTTACTTAATAAACAGAGGACCTTCAAGCCCTTTGGATGGTAGAATTCCAGAGGAGGCATGGACAGGTAAAAAGGTAAACTATTCCTTTTTGAAGACTTTCGGTTGTGAATCATTTGTCCATATTGATAAAGAAAATAGAACAAAGCTTGAGGCAAAATCCAAGAAGTGTACGTTTATTGCATACAGTGTTAATGATTTTGGTTATCGCTTATGAGATTATGAAAATAAAAAAATCATTAGGAGTAGAGATGTCATATTCAATGAGAAGTTCATGTACAAAGATCAATTGCAGGGAAAGAAACAAGAAAAAGAAAAACCAGAATACACAGTGCTTCATGAGACCACTGAAAAAGAAATTCCAAAGGAACTAGAAAATCAAAATGTACAACAACAGTAGCAACAAGTACCTCAAAATCCTACAAGTGTTGTTATAAGATCTACCAGGTTAAGTAGATCCCCTGAACGATACTCTCCTTCATTGTATTATTTATTGTTGACTGATTCTGGTGAACTAGAATGTTATGAAGAGGCAATGCAGGTAGACACCAAAAAGAAGTGGGAGAAAGGCATGAAAGAGGAAATGGATTCCTTGGTAAATAACCATACTTGGGACTTGGTTCAGTTGCCTGCAGGAAAAAGAGCATTGCAGAATAAATGGGTTTACAAGTTGGAGGAAAAAAGAGGTACATGGCTAGAATTGTTGTAAAGGGGTTTGCACAAAAGAAAGGTATAGATTTTGATGAAATATTTTCTCATGTTGTTAAAATGACTTCAATTAGGACTATTTTAAGTCTTTTGACAGTAGAAGATTTGCATCTTGAACAGTTAGATGTAAAAACAACTTTTCTCCATGGGGATTTGGAGGAAGATATTTTTATGCAGCAGCCACAGGGGTATGAGGTCAAAGGGAAGGAGAATTTGGTATGCAGGTTGAATAAGAGCTTGTATGGCCTAAAGCAAGCTCCAAGGTAGTGGTATTTGAATTTTGACAGGTTTATGACATAACAAGGTTATAGTAGATGTCATTCCGATCACTATGTTTATTTTAAAAAGCTAGAAAATGGAAGCCATATTATCTTGCTATTGTATGTAGATGACATGCTTGTTGCAAGGTCTAATATGCAGGATATAAATGTGCTCAAGAAGAAATTAGCTAATTCATTTGCGATGAAGGATTTGGGTGCTGCAAATAAAATTCTTGGTATGAGAATAACAAGAGACACGAAAAATTGCAAATTGACATTGTCTCAGGGTGAGTACATAGAGAAGTTGTTGGGGAGGTTTAGAATGCAGAATGCAAAACCAATTAGTACACCTTTGGCTAGACATTTCAAATTAACTAAGGAAATGTGTCCCAAGACACAAGAGGAGATAAAATACATGTCCAGGGTCCCTTATTCATCAACAACTGACAACTTGATGTATGTGATTGTTTGCACAAGACCAAATATTTCACATGCAGTGGGAGTTGTGAGCAGGTATATGAACAATCCAGGTAAAGAACATTGGGAGGGAGTAAAGTGGATTCTCAGGTATTTGAGAGGTACTGCTACTCATGCATTATGTTTTGGAGGTTCTGACACTTTTGCTACATGGATATGTTGATTCAGATATGGAAGGTGATAAAGATAGCATGAGGAGCACCACAGGGTATGTTTTTACTATAGGTGGAACAACAGTAAGTTGAATTTTGAAACTACAAAAGGTTGTTGCAATTTCAACAACAGAAGCAAAGTATGTTGCTGCTACAGAGGCTAGTAAATAAATGATTTGGTTACAAAGGTTTATGGAAGAATTGGGAAAGAATCAAGAGAATAGCAGGTTGTACTGTGACTGTGAGAGTGCCATTCATCTTGAAAAGAACTCAACCTTTCATTCAAAGACTAAGAATATACATTTGAGGTACCATTTCATACGATTCGTCTTGGAAGATGAACATTTGAAGTTGGAAAAGATACACACTAGTTAGAATCCTACATACATGTTAACAAAGGGAGTAACCAAGGAGAAACTGATTTCTTGCTCAGTTTCAATTGGTCTTCAAGCATGAATGTGAAGATGAGAAATTTTCTAGGTCCAATAAGGTTCATAGTCCAACAAATACAACAATGGTGGATTTGTTGAGATCAGTCTCCAAGTGGGAGATTGTTGGTTGTGGAGCCTGATTATCTTCCTGATTCAGATCTCTTTGTTTTCAGTCGTGTTTATACCCCATTAAGAATTTACAACCCATAAGAATGTACAATCATCCATGCAGGGGAGTGTAGGGGGGCTATCACCCTGGCTGGGGGATTCGAGGGTGAAGCCCCTGAAGGAAAAATTGCCTTGTAAATGTATATTGTAATTTCATTATAAATCTGGACCGTTCATTATAAGGTCTCATATCTAATGGTAGAAGTTATGTTAGGGTGTTTTTCCCTATAAGGAAACCCTCTTTTATGATGGAAATGTATTGTATCTAGGTATCATAGCGAATATTTTATTTTGAGAGGGGAGACTGTGAGAGAAAGAAGAGGAAGTTACAACGGGTTTGTTGTAGGTTGTATCCCTTCATTTGCTGGATAATAATAAATGAAGGACTTGGAAATTTCTTTGGTGGATGTAGGCCACACTGGGTGAACTTCACATATCTTTGTCTCTATTGTATTTTGTATCTTCTGTGTTTTATTTCCGCATTTGTTTTATTTTATTGCTCTGTGATCCTATTTTTCTAACAAACCAGGCTAAGGAGAAGGCTAAGAAACTTAGACTCAAAATGAACAGAGACTGTCAAGCAATCATACGACAAGAAACTCAATATAAACTTGAGAAATCTAAGGAGAAAAACACTCCAAACCTCGAAAAAGAAGATTTTATCCCGAGTATGGTCACCAATTCTGTTACGAGGAAAATATCTCTATGGCTAGGGGTAAACCACAACAGATGGAAATGACTGCAGAAATGAACTCTAATCTCAAGTATGCTATATAAACAAATATGCTAGCAAGACAAGATAAAAGGCCTACCTCGTCCAGACGTTCGATGAAGTCCACCGTTGAGCACTTGACTCAAAGAAATACACTTGCAACTTGTACTCAACAACCAAGAAACGCAAGCAGATGGTGATAATATATAATTTTAGCACATTCAATAACATAATCCATCAACATTCATAGCAAATACGCCCATGGAATAACAATTCAAATATTTGCAAGATATTAATTAGACGAGAAAAGAGTATTTCTATTAAAATGTAATCAACAGAAGTGAATGAATTACAAACTTCCATGCCGACATGGTTTGGAACCGAGAAACCAAGTCCCTTCGAGCTGGGCCTCCACCACTTCAATCCATGGATGATTTTAAGGATGGAAATTTATTTTAAAATGTAGAAACCTTAGCGAATCTTACTAATCTTTCATATGCCAACTATAAAATGTTTGGCGACATTTTTATAAAAATATTCAAATTTCTAAGGATTTTATATAGTTTATATAATTTTTTGGTGATTTTTAAGGTAAAACAATTTTATCCTATAGAATTTGGGAAAATCATTTTTAGAATAGCGAATCTTTTTTTGGGAAAAACCATGGAAAATTAGCATATGGGAGAAATTTAGCCCCTAAAATCATCCCTGCTTCAATCCTCCACCAAAGGCAATCTCATATAAGAGAGACAATGAGGTTCTCAATCATGTAGGGAAGAGCTTGGGGGCTGAACAATGTGTTCAGACTTAAAAGGACAAAGGGATGCAGACTCAATATGAAGTGAATAATTTCTCCAGAGTAACTTTGCTCTCAAAGTTGAATTCTTCTCCTCTTTTCCATAGCTCGGATTTGGCCCATTTGTAGCCTTCAAGTGGAACTGAAGGGTCGAGTCAGAATGTTTCTAGTATATGGAAGGTCAAGGATCATGGATCTCATGACGTGACATGGAAACCCGACACCATTTTTTAATTTTGGGCACAAATCTCAATGTACGCAGGTTGTAGTGGTACAACTTGCGTATACGCATGCTGTACAATAGGTAGGGCACATATATGTGGAAAAATAATGTTTTTATCTCCAGGGTTTGTAAAAAAGGACTTCAAGTCTACATAGGGAAATGGAAAAAGGCCTTCTGTGCAAGTTTGCATAGGGTGAGGCAAATCTTGCTATAACACCCTCTTATTTAAGTATATAGGAAGAGACTTATAGATCCTACCCACTTTCAAAAGAGCATCCATCATTGCATCTCTTGTATAATACAAAGCTTAGTTTCCACTCAAAGTAAAAATTCACTATGGTATATTACTCATTTTTTCTCTACCTCAAATATTACAAGAAACAACTCTTCCCATAATTTTACCTTTAGCCAAACTCAACCATGTATCTCTATATCTCTTCTATCTTCATGTTTCTTTGACACTCCTTCTCACATTTAATCTTGATATATGTACTCCCTGTTTTAAATCACTTTTGATACTTTTTCCAAAATTTCATTGATCAAAATTGACGACTTTCACTACTATTAAATAAAATAAAATAAAACTAAATCAATAATCATAATGTGATTTCATCCTCTATAACAATAATAATAATGTTTTTTTTGATAATAAATAATTTCATGGTAATTCACAACCACATTGTAATTTTTTTACTACAACAAAGATCTATTGTTTTCTTTTTAATGTTGGGCTAATTAGCAAGTCTAAAGGTAAAGCTTTATTGTATACTTGGTTTTTCGTTTTGCACATGAGTGAAGATCACAATGTATATGTCTTATACATAGTTTTTTCCACGTAGTCCATGTATTATCTAAAATGATCTAAATCTTTCACTCATTTCTATAAGGTTCTTGTTTGGACAAAATAGAATATGTTGTTTTTAATTTTTTTTCTAGGTTACAAAGTTTGGGGAAAACTCTCAAGTGCTTCTCCTCATTTCAAGGATGGTACCTAGGGTAAACCATATAATCTTTAGGGCACAAATTTGATCAACAACAAGGCTTAAATCCATTACAATAATATACTCATTAAGAGCTCAACATATCACTTATGGGAATTGAACTTGGGCAGGGAGGATAACAATCATTCCTCCCAACCACTCGAGCTAAACCCAATTGACAAAAAAATAACATTTAATTAATTATAGTAAACTCTTATTAATTTATGACTAAATCACATAATATTTTTAACACTCCATGTTCTAATCACTTTTGTGTGAATATATATGTAATTGGGTTGGAATTTTAAGAGATTATTAGGTTTAATAATCTTGCTAACGTATATTGACAAAAATTGGATGTCAATTTTTCCATCTCCATGATTTTTTTGGATAAATGTGTATATCTAACTCAAGTGTGGCATGCGATGTATATATTAAACCAACATATATCCATCATAACTCTAGATCTATCATGCACTAATAAGGATCAAATCCCTCTAGGTGCAAATCTTTCCTTAAGTTTTTCCAATCTAGAAAAAGTTTTCTCTTTGAGGGACTTGATCCCTATATATATATATATATATATCGAACACGATACAAATTCAATAGTATATTAGACGTTATTTTCCTCAAAGATTGGACTAGAAATGGCTTCAATAGTTATTTGTCTCTTGATCCAATATTCCTTAGATATCATTTGTCTCATAATTCATAATTATCAAAGTATTTTCCTTAGAATTCAACCTCCCTCATAATTCAATTATGCCCTTGATTCGCCTCAGAGAGAAGACCAGAAAAAACTTCACTAGTAGATTACAAGTTATTTTCCTCAGAGATTGGACCATAAATGACTTGATTATATATCACCTCAAAGATCAAATTATAAATGAATTAATTATAGATCTGGATTAGAGATCACACCGAAAATGACTTCAATAATAGATTAGAAGTTATTTTCCTTAGAGATCAGACTAGAAATTGATTCAATAATAGATTAGAAGTTATTTTCCTTAGAGATCAGACTAGAAATTGATTCAATAATAGATTAGAAGTTATTTTCCTTAAAATCCAATCCACCTCGAAGTTCACAGTTATCAAAGTATATGCCTCAGAATTCAATCCGCCTCAAAATTCAATTATACCATAGATCCACCTCAGAGATCAGACCAGAAATAACTTCAATAGTAGAATAGAAGTTATTTTCCTTAGAGATCGGCGATGTATCAACTCTATGTCGAGCATAGAAGGAATTACACATTTCCCCCATATTGAGCAACACACCATTGACATGTTTTAACCATAATAGATTTTTAACTTTCAATTGCGATATATATATATATATATATATATATATATATATATATATAGAAAGTTGATATAGAAATATTTTACTTAAAGTGGACATTGAAATATTTTGTTTATGGCCAACATTGAAGTATTTTTTTGTTATTAATATTTTTTTTAAAATTCTAGGGATCAACTCCATGCTAAGAACAAAAGGAAATACACATCTCCCTCATACTGGGATTGTAATGACCTTATCTAAAGCTGTCACAAAATTACCTTACTGTTGTAGCAATTTTTATGTTTTTCTGAGTGATGACTTTCGTCAAACACTTAAGCTGTAGGTTTATTTCTATAATAACTTTTGAAACTATTGTTTAAATTTTATGCTTACTATTGCAGTGTTTTTAACAAATAGTTGCAGCTTCATGAGATACATTTGACACACACTATATAGGAAAACACCAATTATGATAATATGAACTTGATCAACAATGAATAAGAGGGAAAATCTGGTTATTTATTTAACTTCTAAAATAGAACTTATACCACCACATATTACTCACAAATTTATATTGAAAGTATCAAGATTTACATGGTACCACTTGGATGGAAGATAGCAATGACGCTAAGGCTATAACAACAACTGAATCCTCACTATATTGCTGAAAAAATGGTCTTTGTCACCCATATTTTTGTTGCCATCGAATACTTAACTCTTCTAGAGAGAAATTGGCCCCATTTCACAATAATATTCAGGCCAAATAACCCACAACTTGTCCCAACAATGAAAAGAAAAACCCAATAGTGATAAAATCATCCCAAGGAGTTAAACTCGACCCTTGCACAAAATACGACCCAACTCCCAAAGAACACGACCTTAAATGGATAAACTCGACCCTAAGGTAAATAAATCCACCCAACAAGGAGTATTTCTCCCTCCAAGCAATTAACTTGGCCCCCAACTCAAGAAAACACTGCCCACAACACCAAAAACACAACCACAAGCTAAAGTTGTCTTCCTCAAGAAAAATTATCCTCAACCAAAGGAAACCTTATTGCCAAATGATGAAAACTCAACCACAATAAAACACAATGAAAGATCCTTATGATCTCTCCTCTACGATCAACTAGGGTGGATAATTTCACCACTGAACCCAATATTCTTCTCTAGGGTTTTTTCATCCCAAGAGCCAAAGATACAAGAGCTCTCTCCAATTCGTTTTTAGAGAAATAACAATGCATAATGAGAGAGGGGACCCAAATTCTCCTTTTATTTCCTTGTTGACCCTTTTCAGACCCTTTTACCCTTTTAATAAAGTAAAGTGACTTTATAAACTTAAGTCACTTAAAAACACCTTTTTAACCCCCCTTTTAATGCTAGAAAGTCATTAATGGGATTTAAGACATTCCCAAACGCCGTAAGTCCCTTTCTCATCATCCCAAGCTTTATATATTTTCATCTCGATTCCAACGAGATATTACACCAAGGTATTCCCTTAGATAATATGATACGAATAAAACCATTAGTGTATTTAATTAAATTATGCTCAATAATAACCCCAAATTATAGGAATCGTCGAAATGTTGTGGAACAAAAAATGAACTATGCGGAAGTTATCCTAATGATGAAATATGGTAAATGGAACAGGTTGGGCCCCTTATAACTCCCCCACACACTCTGATCCCACTGGTAACATAACCTCGCAACTTTGTCCTAGCTAACACAAACCCCATAAGTCATCTCCAAATGTATAATAGGGAATCCCAAAAATGGGGACATCACAATCCTCCCTCCCCAAAGATTGTTTGTCCTCAAGCAATGCCATCACATCCATAACAACACAAGCTGAACCAAACTGAAACTAATAATGATCCTCGAGTCCCAAACCAATCTGAAAGATGCAGAGCACCTACCTCCCACAATACTGTCCTGCAATGTAACAATACAAGAGGCCTCCTGAAGGCCATTGATCCATAGAGCAATTAGAGACTATGAAGACTCAATCCACTCTTCATAGAGTATCCCACCTAGGAAACCGATCCACTACTCCATATGAATAGGCTCCTAAAAGTAACAACTGACTCTCCCATTTTTACCAGCTACCCAATTGTCGACCCATAAAATCCCACGACCCCATGCTATCATAAAAAAGGACCCATCATTTTGAGGCTACGCTACTCTGATGATAAATATATGATCCTCTTTCCTAGACCGCATCCTCCAGTATTGCAACCACAAGCTCTAATTCCTCAAAGAATCATCACCACTATATAGGATTATATTAGGCCAATGTATCTCAATGAAGTCACCCAAAGAAACTCTAAAATCAGACATCCAAGAGAAGTCTATGTGGTCACAAATTCATATAGCGTCAATGGAAACTAATATCCAAGTGTTAAAGAAGAAATACCTAATACTCCAGCACTCTCAGCCTGCTACAATAATACAGGCATCATCCAAAAAATATCTCAACACATTGTCCACAAGGTTCCTCCATGTGAACCTCCCTCAGACCTACCTATACATGGTAAAGTAACCATGGTCCCAAACTAACCTATATGATGTGAATCACCCTCTACTCATAGCGCTGATATGCAAGGTTCTAACACAAGAATCTATCTGACTGCTTCTGATAAGCCACACAATCATAAGTTGAACAAACTTGGTCAACTCCTCAAAAGACCACTCCTCCAAGCAACCAATCCTAAGTATACCAAGAGTAAACTCTGAGAAATGAAAACTAACCATCTCATCTGTAACGACTGTCGAACTGACAAACAATGGAGTCCTAGGGTCCCAAGATAATCTCCAAGAGGAACCATCATAACAACATATTGAGATCAATTCCCGCTTCCGAAATTTCCCTCCCCTTTTCTAATTGCCCAACTTATTTTCTCCCTTTCTTTTCCCTCTTCTATACTTACCAATTTTCCCTTTTTTTCTTTTTCCCTTCTACTCTCCCTTTCTAGTTCTATACTTAGTCATTTTTCAGAATGACAGGTTCCTGGGTTGGCGGACTTGTGGACCCTCATCTCTATCCACACCCTCACATCACAAGTCCGACCGACCGTTGCACTATCCTATACTTAGCCGATTTTACAATTGCGGGTTCCCAGGTTGGCGAGGTCGAACTATCATACCCCATGTTATGTGATACACATCTTTCATCCATAAGATCCACGATCTACATTTTGACCTCCAGACTCCCCGAGCTTCCAAGTATCTCATCCTCCTTTTTTAAGTTCGATCGACCACGTTACAACACTTAGTCATTTTTCGACCTTCTACAGTCGCAGGTTTCCAGGTTCAAAAAATCCTCAAATCCTTTTTCGCTCCTTATTGTTCCTTCCACCTTCACATGTTTCCCAATACACATTTAATATGTTTTAATGCTAACAAGTCATCATGCAGGTTCTATAAATATTGTCATTAATAAGCGAAGGGATCGAGGAAATCTCCTATTAAAATGCATTAAACCATGAATTGCGAAGGATTATATTATCCCTCTCAAGCATTCATTTTAAACATTATCTGGAGCAAAGGAAATTTTCCATCAACTTATGGTAGTAGCCCGACAATAGTTTTGTGGAGATACATTGAACATTTTCAAGCATGAGGACTAGAAATTTCAGTGGTCCAGAGAATATTCTTACTACTCATCCCCTTCTTTCCAAAAGGAAGTAATCTGGATGTCTGGAATTGTTCGTGCAGGCTGCGTCCCAAAGGTTTTCGATTTTAAGGAGTTGGTCGCCTGGTGCGCTGAGAGATATGGTCCAAGCCAACAGATCATTCAATTGCGGGACCATTCCCCTGTCTCTTTGTTGCCTCAGGTATTTCGTAAGATGTTGAGACTTCCCGAGCCAACGCTTACCTTCAAGGGTGAAGATTGCAGGGAATTATTAAAGAAGCATGACAATGGGTTAGACCTCTTACCCGAGTTCCTAGAGAACCCAGTGGTCGTCCCTGAGGACATCACGAGATTGCGGCTTGCCTCATTTAAAATCCCTTTCCGGGAAATTGCTTAGATCTTCAAAAGGGTAACAAGACAAGAAACTACAACCAACATTTCCCGCACGATTCTTTACATTTTATACTTCAGGGTCAAAGAAAAGGCCATCTTCGATTGGGGAAAGTTGATTTCCATTGAAATCTCTTCCCAATTGTCATAATATAAAAAGGAGAAGAGATTCTTTATGTCCTCTTATTTGGTTTTCGTGATAGCACATTGCTGTCATTTTCTGAGATTATCTGTGTGTAAGAAGGTAAAATGTGACATTACTCCCGATATCCTTCTGGTATCAAACATTATGGAGGCACAAAGCCTCCCAACATTTTTATGAAGTTTTTAATGACTTTGGCTCAGTTTTTAAAGGTTTTCTATTTGAAAAAGACACTCCCCAAATGTATGACCAGGAGAGTAAGTTCCTAGATAGGAAGGGGACACTGGAACAAATGGAGAATTACAATGTCATAAGGATTTTCGGTTCCAAGGAAAATCCTTCCTTCCTTCCATGCCACGTATCAGACAAAATGTTTGTTACTGAAGTAGCAAGGCAGTGCAATTACTGGTTGCATTTTTTCCATGAAAAGAGAAAAAAACAATTTATGCCTCTGCCCTGGAAGGTTGGGGACTTCATATTTAGAAATATGAACAATATTGATGAATTTGCAGGCCACTTCCACAACCTGAATCTAATATATGCTGAAAAGATAAAAGGGTTCGACCCTAGCAGAATTTTTGTAGAACATATACTGGAAATTTGTTTCAACAATTCCTTTATTAATAATGTTCTGAATGAAGATGAAGATAATGACTCAGGTACTCCTACTCATGAAACTGGCGACCTGGAAATAATACTCAGCACCAATGAGTCGAACAATCAGAAAGGAAAAGGTCCTAGAGAGAAGAGTGCCCAATCCCCAACTCTCACTCCAAAAAGTAAAACATCTCGGAGCAGTGCTCCAATGACCCACCCAATTAAGAAAGTGACCCACGTGTCTTCAAGCAGAGGAGGAGGTAAGAACCCTCCTTCAGGAAAAATTGAAAGCTCCCATAAACTTCCCTTGAGGAAGAAAAGAAAAAAATATTGTGCAAGAAGAGGAAGAATCTCGAGTCGAAAGCGACATCCACGAACTCTCCCTCAAAGATATGGAACTCAAGATTGACATGGGAAAAGTGTTAGCAAACACTGATTAACCAGAGGACACGACTCACTAGAATCCTTTGATGGAAATAATTGAGAGTGAGACCTTCGATGAAGAAGAGTCTTTTTTATTTCAGAGTGTTGTTTTTGACAGCGAGTCCAAAAATTTAATTATTGAGAAAATAAATGTAAATAATAAAAAGGGGAAACTCGTTTAGAAGGTTAACCTATGAAACATGCGACCTTCCCAAATTTCCCAAATTTACCAAGCAACTGGAGATGCTCTAGACAATTCTACTAGAGGCCTTGAAGCAGAGAACACAAGGTTAAAGATAAGAGTCAAATAATTGGAAGAAGCTTTAATTCCTCTCCCAATACTTGCTAGTCCTTTAGAAATGATTGGGCCTACTACACCTGCAGCTAAACTGAAAGGATCCTCAAGCCTACTCACATCATCCCGGTGCTATGTGGAGAAGAACATTAAGAAAAGAATGGAACTCATTACAGAGGCTTGGGAGATGTCAAAGGACATGGTTTCTTTTGGAACGAGGGAACATGCCTTCAATGAATATTTACAGGCGGATTTGAAAAATGAAGAAGGTTTTTACCTTGACCTGGTTGTACCCTTCGGTTTTAAAGTTACCAATATGACATAGTTGAGAAGAAGAGAGGAGGATCTCCCTTCTTTGTACTGGATAAAAAAACTGAACGCATGCTAGAAGGAAAAGGTTAAAAGCTTGAATATCATTGTCCAAGCATGCAACCAAGCCATAACCAAGAGAGAAGAATTATTCAAAAGGTTGACTGAGATAGACCTAGCTGAGAGCACCAATGAGGTCCAAGACCCCAAATTGATTCTCAACTTGTTGTTCCTAACCAAGCAAGCCTTTGACGATCAAGTTGAGATCTTTAAAGGGTTATAATTCGAAAAGTTCTATGACATTTTAGAGTATAATGAAGATGACATAGATAACTGGCTAGTGGATTATTCAGTAAAAAATCAAGAAATTGAAGAAGCTTTGCATAATATTTCCATTGATCTAAGGGACTTGGAGGGAAAGATTTTCAATATAAAAATCAGGCATGAAATCAATGTGGCACCAATGAGAAGCTACATCAAAGAGTGGTTTAAAAAATCTATTGACAAACTGATCGATGAAGGGAGAAAGGCAGTTGAGACGGCTCCTGTAACCGTCGATGAAAATAATAAAAGGACATCAACGAACAAATGAACACATGATATACCATCATAGTAAGTTCATATTGATAACATCCTTCTTTCTATATCAAGTTCTTCATCCAGTTACTCCACCTCTTTAAATAGAAAGGTTTAACCGAAGACTGATAATTTCCTTTTTCTTCTTACCAGGTCTTGCTTTCTTTTGCCGCCCACTTTATTCCTTCTACAAACTTCATTCTTATATATATTTTCTTTATGGTCAACGGGAGCCCCAATCCCATTCTTTGTGACA
>WSFP011406962.1:0-25330 GCA_009831015.1 Picea engelmannii
GGCATCACTTTTAGTCAATTTTCTGCAATGATTAAGAAAGTTTAGGCATTATAAATGTACCCTAAGTGCAGTGTCCTCTAGTACACTACATCTTCTTCGATGGGTGTCTATGTTGAGTGTTGCTTTCCGATGGATCTTAAACATTTGCACTGTTCCATGTCTCCAACATCTTCTCTATTACCTTGCCGCTACAAGATGTCTCTTCCACATCTTCGTGGGTGAGAATCTTCATGGTCTGCAACAATTTCCCATGCCCTAACGAGGGCATCTCTATTGTGCTCAATATGCTTTGTGGGTTGTTCTCTTCCAATTATCTACAAACTATTAACTCCATGCTCAAATTCAAAGAACTCTAATGTCTTTTGAATAGGTTTCTGTATGTTGTCAACTTTTGTGCAAGCAAATAGATTTGTTATCCTTAGCTTCTCATTTCCAAGCAACAATGTCTTCTATTTCTAACATTCTTTAAATTTTCTTTCACGGAGTGTTCTCCACAAATTCGATTGCAGGTTCAAATTCTATGGTCAGATTTTCTAGTCTACACAATAGTCTTACCTCTTCAGGTGTCTTTGAAGTTTGGAGGGAAGGCTTTCAATACTTATCCATGTTACTTCCACAACAATTTGCTTAATGTATCCTTGCTTTGTAAACCTTAATTATTATATAACTTAAACTTCAAATTGTTTCCTTTCACCCCATGATTCATCATTATTTCCAAACCAATTCCTTTACCTTGTGCTTTCAATCTTCTACAATTTCTTTAATGTCTGCTTTGTGGGATTTCGATGCCCTTTAACCCTTAAACTTTGTAAATGATTTTTAAATCATCTAACCTTTAAACCTTATAAAATTTAGAAACTCGACTTGCCTTTTACACTTCGTTTTCTTCAAGAACCTCAAAGGCCTCACACACACAGCTTTACAAACAAGCAAATTTTAACTTGCCTTTTACACTTTGTTTTCTTTGAGAATCTTAAATGCCTCTCACGCGCAGCTCTGTGAACAAACTGATCACTCCAATATTGAGTTTCATCTCTAGTCACAAGCTCCAGACCAGTATTGCTCTAATATCATATTGATTTATACAAGTGCATACATACATAATAACTTAAACACATAAATATGGAAAGAGTAATAAATGTTTCAATATATGAATGTCCTAGCAAATACATCATCGAAAGCCCGAGGTAGGCTACCCACACACATGTGCCACCCTCTCAAGTTACATCATATGGTCATAGTCATATCACATTATTTATAGCACCCTCATACAGTTAAGGTGGTTTAACCACCTAACCCTAGCATTAACACATGTGACATCATTACTAACATCAACATAAAATACATTCAATACAAAAGTACATTTAATATTAAGTTGGAGCTCATTGTTTCCTCATCCAACAGAACTGATTAGATTAAATTCGTTTGGGAGTACCATGTTTGCTTGTCCTGCAGCAGCTATGATGATATCCGCCTCGCTTATTATACTCTTTGGATCAGGAGTTTTAGAATGCACCATTGTTACAGTTGCATCTAGTTTGATTAGCAGCAATGCAACCGGCAATCCTACTATGTTACTCCTTCCAACCACAACTGCTCTTTTATTTGATATGGAGACCCCACTCCTTTGTAAGAGTTCTATGCACCCCTGAATCAAAAAGCAATTAACTGTTACCACTTCCATGAAATAAATTATTAAAACATCATTAGTTTTTCACTTGTATTGAAACGTCTATTTTTCAGAAGTGAAATGATCACATGCAAAAAGAGAAAAATCCCAATCTATAGAAAAGATGAGGTTTCCATTATAAGGCTACTCCCAATCTATAGAAGAGATGAGGTTTCCATTATAAGGTAGACCTTCTCAACCCAGGAACTATATGGGAACATTTTTGCTTTAACAAGCATATTGTATTTTCCCTGCAATCAAAGAATGCTCCCTCTGCACACCAAACAACTGCTGACTTGTGTTTTTGCGTAAATAAGTTTAATATCTGAGTCGCCTGTGTGGAAAAGCGGTAATCAACCTTACCTTTGGTGTACATGGAACAAATAGAGGCTCCCTTCCCTTCATTGCAAGTTTGCCAATGTTGAGAGGATGAAACCCATCTACATCCTTTTCTATGCTTATTGCACTCAGTATTTTCTCTTCATTGATGTGTGGCGGTAGTGGAAGCTGGACCAAGATGCCTGTTAAACAATACAATAATTAGATTAAACAGAAATGCATTCATTACACTTATTTTAAGCAGGTGCCTTCCACTGATTGAAGGATGTGATACTAGATTCAAGTCTCTACTATATGCTATAGGAGCATTCCTTATCATCAATTAAACTGCGTTCTATTCTTTTATTTTCAATTTTACTTATTTTTGTCTTTAGGAAGTGAATCTGCCTGCCCCTGCACATCACAAGGAATACAGTCAACTGAGATATAGGCATGACAACTTCTAAATACATAAATTTTATGGAATGCATGGTAGATATCAAACAATTTGAAAGATGAAATGTTATTGTAACCTTCCTGATGTACTACCAGCAATGAGCATACCCATCGTGACTCTTATAAATGTAGTTATTTGATTTTGTAAGAAAAGGGCAGGCAGACTGATGGTGAAGCATTCACTATCCATCTTGTAGGAATATTATGAAAGATGCTATATTTTGCTTAACATCAAGATATTCATAATATTTTCAGCACATCTCACAAACCTTGCTTGTTCACAACTATGCATGAATGAAATAAAACAGAAATGCCTTTCATTCAAGCAAGTTCATCGCTAGCTTAAGCTACTGCAATATGAAGCATGTTTACCAAGTTTGAATTTGAATTTGAATTCAGTACAATACAGAATTAGCATTGCATTAGAAAAATCCAATTTGGGAAAAAATGGGAGTATACATCTAAAACAAACATAATTTCTTTAAATTAAAATATATATATATATATAAAGAAATAATTTTGAAAATTTAAACTATAAAATTAATACTAATATAATATTGCTAGTATTATAATAACCCCAATATATAATTATACCAGCTTAGATCCATCTAAATAATGGATCTATCAAGTGCTCAAAGGGGTCAAATGCCTCAAGGTGCAAAAACTTGAGGAAAGGTTTGCACCTAGAGGGATTTGATCCCTTTCAACACTTGATAGAACTGGGGTTTAGATGGATCTAGGTTGGTTAATTAATTTTAAACCGGTGACTTGAACTTTTCATAATTTTATTATTATTTGTATTTGTTTGCCGACTTATTCACATCAGTGTTACAGACATTTGTTACATTGCACATCTACCTCACCTGGGCTGTAGAATGTGTCTCTCTGCACAATAACTAAGAGTGATTAATGCTGTATAATATTATTATAATATTGAGTTATATATATATGGACGACTCATTTGAATTTTGCACTACAATGGCCATCCGAAGCATATAAATTATAACCATGAATATGGTGGCACACGCGTGACAACAACAACCGGAAGCTTCTTGGAAGGCAATGGCTTCCGCCTCCACATGCAGTCCAGGAAATCTTAAACTGCCATCTTAATTCACAGTCCAAGATGCCAATCTTAAATTGCTGCCCCACTATTTTCACCTGCCACTCCATCCTCGGCACCCTACAATGCGTAGTTAGAACCTTAAGGCTTGAGCACAGGACATGGAGGCAGCATTCCATCTACTGAGATGGAGAAGATGACCCAACCAGACTAGTGCAAGCTGCCAGCCTGCCACTAGCAGACCAGTTACAAAGCAAGTAGAGTAGCACAAAAACATTTGGAGAATTGTGTTATTTTTTGGGCAGAGTCTTTAGTGTTTTGGTCTGTGTCATACTGTATCACTATTGAGCCAAATAATAAGGTCAAACCAAATTATGAACAAATTTCCATACCAAAACCTCCAATAAAGCCAAATTTGGTAACTATGTTATTAAGTAGGCTCTTATAAGAATTGACAATTTAGTGTACTGCATGTAAATATCAGTGACAATGTTACCAGCTATCTCATGAAGACCACCCAGACACATGATCAGCTTGCAGCTATTGGGGAGAAAGTGGATAACGTAGAACTTGTAAATGTGGCATTAAATGGTTTCACCGAGTCATGGGAACTGTTATCCCCCCATTTCTAGAGATAACTATGGAGATGATGTCTCAAGGCCTGCAGGTTGTAGACATGGAGTACCGAGAGGTAGATGAACAGGCAAAGCCCTTCACTCACCACACATCACCATCTGACTGATGGCAGCAGCATCCACTGCACCCAGCTTGGCCAACAGAAGACAGCAGGTCTTGCTTCATGAGGTAACAAGACTAGTGTCGTGGCAAGTGTTGTTTTAATATTTGAAGCACTTGAACATGTTGCAAAGGATCCTTTCTTGATTTTGAAAACATTTGCTTGGAAATTATGCCTTTTGCCTCTTTTAACCTTGGTGGTTGACATGTTGTCCTAGCAAGTGGGTCACCCTCAAGGATAGGGTTGCTACTGGGGGGTCTCCTTGAAGAGACATCGTACCATCCCGTCCATACTTACCACTTTCCACATTTCTTATCATTTTCGTTTCCTCATCTTTTGAGCTTTCGGACTTATTGACCCAAGAAGGGCTTGTACCTTATTTTATGGGAAGAGGCGCTGACGGTCGGAGGTAGATTGCAGTTGCTATAAAGGAATAAGAAACTAATTCCGAAAAGAAAGTGAACAAAACAAATGAGGACCATCAAAAGCCGGTCCAACTTGAGCTCTACCTAGTCAGTGCCCGCCCCGGTCCCAAATTGCAAATGCTAAAGCTTGAAAACCTTATAAAGGAGACTAGAAAATTACAAATAAATGAAAGTAGGGATTGGAAAGATGGCTAAAAAGGGGTCTAGGAAAAATAGCACCTAAATAGTTGGTAACTCAAGAGCAAGCGCACCCTCTACAAAGGCGCCCATAAATGAGAGAATATGATCCCTTGCATGTCAAGAAACCCCTTGCCCAGAAGTCATACCCCCATCCACCTCATACTCTTTACATGACTTAGAGAGGGTCTCCTTTGGAAACACTCCTTGACTTGGGGAATGATCTACCCAATAGGGCACTATGACAACCCTCCCAGACTTAAATTTGGCAAGTTGTATAAGGTCTTTGAGCATTTGTTTATTTTGAAAAGGGGGGATTTGATGCACATGTTTGGGTGGTTCTTTTATTAAATATGGCTTACTTGGCATGATACTTGTGACTTGTGGACCCTTGGAGGGCGTACTTGTTTGTCTTTGGAGGTCCTTGCGAGGTGGAAGTCTTTTCATGGAGGCACTAGGTTGCTTGGACCTTCATTGGGGCATGAAGCCCACAAGTTGGATGATGCGGCCACTCTCCTTGGACACATGGGAGGAGGAACGTTGCCTTTGGAAGTATTTGGACACCATAAGATGACCATGCTCCAGCTTCTTACATCCCAATGTTGGCCTTGGAAGGTCTAAAACATCACACTTTATTCCCTAGACGTCACATGGGCTTAGGGTTTCTATTGGGGTTCTCATGGTTGATGGTGATGTGGCTTGGTTTGATGGAGAGAGAGACACTTGGCATGCACTAGAGCACTTGGTGGCATGGCACATGGCTTTTGGAAGCCCAATGTTCTTCATCAAAGGCCAAAACGTCTCTCTTGGAGGCCTAACGTCACCCTTTAGGGCATGACGTCACCCCTAAAAGAGGATTTTACTTTATGTATTTGTAATTTTAAGTTGTAAAAGACAAATAGCGAGGTCGACCTCTCTAATTTGATGTTGACTTTTCAAAAAGTGGACAAATTGGTTTTTAGTGACCTTGTATAAATAAAGGGTTACTTTCATTTTCATTTGGACATAACTCTCACTTGAGAATTACATACTCTTGGCTGAAATTTTTGCCCTACTTGGGCAAGGCGCACTGTCTCTTTTTGATGTTTTGTGGATGCTACTACTTGTCTATTGGAGGAAGAAGCTAGGCATTATCTCGTGTTTCTTGTCTCTTTGCTATTGTGGTGGAATATTCTTGGTAAAGAAGGATTTATCTTACTATCTCTTAAACTAGGTAAGGAATTTATGTTATTGTGTTGTTTCTTCTTGGTTATAAGGCTAATTTTGTTAAACTCTTGGAGTATAAGGGCATACACCCTCCACCAAGATCTATCATTATTTTCATTGAATAAGCTATTTTGCAAAGGTTGCTACAAGGAGTAAAAGGGCTTACACCCTTGTAGATTTACCTTGCTAGTTTTTGTTTGCTCTAGGGAGTAAAAGGGCTTACACCCCTAGAGAAGTAACAAACCCTAGCTCTTACACAAGAGACTCCATTAACCCAATTGATAAGGCACTGGTCTACTTGCATTGGAGATTGTATATTCATGCATTGGTATATGTGAATTTACGAGATATTGCAACTGTTCAAGTTGGATCTATTTCTATATGTTCTAGGCTTTCTTGTGCCCTAGAGCGTTTTCTTTAGCCAAGTAATTCTCTTTGTTGATGCAAATTAATGCTACAGCCATTAGGGCTGCACCAAAACTCATCTTCTTTAAATCTTTGCTCACTATTCTACCGCTGAAATTCACTTGTAAACCCCATTGATTGTTCTACTAGTTATTGGCTACCTTTTGGGTGGTTTACTTGTTGATTTTTGTGGTTAGACGCTGCTGCTGTAGCAATTGTTTGCTACAGCCATTTGGCTGTCATAAAAAATCGCTGATAACATCATATAACAGCCCTCTAAACACCACCAAAGTCTTGCTTTAATCATTGGAAGTTTGACTAGTCATTGCTAGCTTTATTTCTAATATCTTGTACTAGATTTTGGATGGTATAATTTGCAGCTACTAACATTATTTATTGCTGATCTATATATTTCCATACTGTTGCAATTTGGGACAGCAAGAATTCTTGCTTGATTCCCTTTGGTTTAAGGCTTCTATATCCATCATTTGTCTTGTTCTGGGCAGGGCTAACACTGTTTTGCAGGTACACAATACTTGGCAACCATTTACCATCTACAAGACTCGCTTTTAAGCCTGACTCCTTTTCAAGTCTTGACCTATAGGGGTGTTCATTTGCCATTCTCCCACCTTCCATCTCAATCCCCCTAGGGTCACCCAGGATTCCCCCCTTGTGGTGATTTTCATCATCACTAAAGCAAGGGGAGTGTTTATCTAAGGTGACAGTGGGTAGATACTCTCGTAGTTGTCACACTTTCGTGGATTAGGTTGGGCTTTGCCCAAGCTATAGATTGTGCAATAACAGGAACCATTTGTCAAGGGAGTATGTGCTCAAGAGAAACTTCCCAACTATGAAAAGCTCTGGGATGATTGCATCCAGGAAGAGACTCGAGAGGAGTCTAAATCCAGCAGGCAAGGAGATGGAGAGGAGAACTTGGCCCTGGTCAGTCAGGCCAAGAAGGGCAAAGGAAAGGGTTCTAAGGGTAACAGTGAGGGAGCAACCTCACAGTCGGGGAAGAAGAAGGACTTGAGTAAGATCAAGTGCTTCGCATGCCACAAGAGTGGTCATTATGCATCTCAATGTCCAGAGAAGAAGGGTAAGAGTAAATCGCAGCAAGTAGAAGCATCAACAGAAACTTGTTGGATGAGTTTGCTGCAAAGTTTGAGAAGGACTTCTCACTAGTCTCGTGCTTTTCTACCAACACCGTCACCGGGAGTGCATGGTACTTGGACAATGGTGCATCACATCACATGATAGAAGCACAGGAGCTATTCAGCAATCTGAGAAAGAAGGACTCAGGGATCCATGTGGAGCTTGGTGATGATGCCAAGTATGCAGTAAAGGGGGAGGGAACAATCTTGTTCCAGCTTGAGTCGGGTGATTCGTTTGAGGCCCAGGATGTGCTATATGTACTAGGACTAAAGAAGAATTTGCTCTCAACCTTAGTTATGGAGGACAAGGGTTTTGTGTGACAACCAAATCTGGCTCACCAATTAAATATCCAAAATATTTGGAATACAATGTAGAAATCCATGTGGATAACGATATATATAATAAATGTATATGAGAATATGAATAGTATGAATGAATTACAATGAGAATGAGGGTTATATATATACCCACAAAGGGGTGTCCTTTCAGTGAGAGATGGGACCTATCATTTGGAAGGTGTCTCTTCATAATATATTAATTATTAGTTATTGATTATTTGATTATATATATATATATATATATATATATATATATATGTTTGTTACATTGCCTTCCCCTTAAGAAATGCTTTGTCCTCAAAGCATATTTATGGAAGGCCTTACGTCCTTGTTTTAGCTTGTAATGTCTTCACTCAGTTCTTGGTTTCTGAGACTGTTATGGTTGTTGATAAGAGACGATACAAACTTCTAAGTGTTGAGCATAATTGTTGAACCGTAAAAGGATCTGACCATCCTAAATTGATCATTTGTGGAACATTGTGCTTATCTGATTTCCAGAATAAATTGTTTTCAATTGTACTCGCATTAACATTCTTCAAACGATAGGTCAAGTGTGTATGTTTTGAGCAGTGTTGATATTTTGACTAGTTAAAGTATTTGCTTTTATGATTAGGATGTCGATAAGGTGTCTTCGTAGCATGACGTCCCTTTATTGTATTTGTAGCGTACTCAAGATTTACTTTTGATGTTTTATCTTCTTCATGCATTGGTTTGTTGATAGTTGCATTTCTATTAGTAAGTACACCTGTAACTTCCATCGGTTGTACTTCAACATCCTTGTATGTTTTTTCTCCAAGTGCAATGGAATCTTTTTGAGTTGTGATATCGACTGGAACTATATTTGCTCCTTTCTCCACAACTTGGATTTGTTCATTTGAAAACTTTGATGCTTCCTTTTCGATAAGCAGTTCTAACTTGTTTTCCAAGGACTTCTTATCATTCTTAATATTTTTTATTTGCGTAAGTAGGTGTTGATTATGATTATTTAAGCGTGCAAGTTCTTCATCATTTGATTTGTCGACTTTGTTTTTGATGTTTTAACTCTCAAGTTTTTCATCTTTTAACTTCTTGATATGTTCCAATAATCTTTGATTAAGGCTTTTTAAACGAGAAGTTTCTTCATCATTTTCTGATAAAAAATTTTGAGATCTTGATTTTCTTGTTCCAACTTATGAACACATTGTTTTGTATCCTTTGACTTTTTAATATGGGTAAGTAGATTTCACTATGATCTTTTAAGCGAGAAATTTATTCGTTTTTATCTACAATAACTCCGTCAAATTCTTTTTGTATCTTTGATACTAACCATCGATTTTCATGAAGGATTGCCTTTGAAATGTTCTTCAGGTCTTTTGATGAAGGTACTATTGAATCCAACTTCATAGTAATGTTTTGAAATGTCATCATCTTCTTCTTATAAGGAAATGTCACAAACTTTTTCCCCATGTTTAAGATGAAGGTACCTAGTTTTTTAAACAAAGGTAACCTTAGAATGATGTCAATCTCTTCTTGAAACATAGTTGTAACATTGAATTGAGAAATATTTTCATATTCATCAATTGTCACTTGTAACTCCTTAATTTCATATTATTTCTTGCGAAAAATATCTTCCTTTTCAATTATATTTGGCTTTGGAATTAATAATTGATTTGCCAAATTGATATTAACGTAATTCTCATCCTGGGTCATGCTGACGGCGATGTTAACCTCTCTTCCTTGAATACTTCTCTTTAATGTAAATGACCTATAACTTGAAATGCAACAACCTTCATAAGAAAATCTTCCTTTCGTCATTTTAGAATTGTCCATTTTTTAACCTTGAAATGGCCTTATGATTATTTTTATAATACCCCTTTCCTCACTTGGAATATTAAAATCTTTAATCTTAGAAAAAAAGGGTATTCTTGAATGACTTTTATCTCACTCCAAGATATATATATATATATATATATATATATATATATATATATATATATATATATATATTCTTCTTTCTTCATTCTTAATAATTTCACCTTGATATTTTACTTTAACCTTAATGTAAAGTAATCAAATATTTTTTTTCTTTTATACTTGAATTGGAACTTAGGGGACTTTTTTAAGTAAACTTTAAAAACTTAAAAGTACACCTTTTAAAACTTTTATAATATAACACCTTTAGTTTTCTACCATATATTTTTCCCTTGCAAATTTTGTACTCGATTGAAAAGTATTTTAATATATATATGTGTGTGTGTGTCCATTGGATGTAGCTTGGGTGGTTGGGAGGAATGGTTGTTACCCTCCCCACCCAGGTTCAATTCCTTGTAAGTGACATGTGATGCCCTTAAATGGGTCTATAAGATGCTCTTGTTGTTGAGCCCCCAATATTCAAAAAATGCTCAGCCTCCCCATGTTCTCTCGCAGATTTCGGGGGGGGTTCTGTGGACATAGCAAGTACTTGTCTTCGGTCTCGTGAACCATGTGACAAAATATATATATATTGTTAGCTTTTTAGCTCAAGAGGTACTCCGCATGTTTGTCTTGTATGCGGATGTAACCTTAAGTTTACACTACTAGGCACTTGACTTTGTAAATGGGCTTTTATAAAGTTGTGATAAAGTGGTTCTTTTATTAAAGGGAATTTTTTAATAAAGTGTACCTTCTAATATTAAAGTGACTTTATCTCATAAAGTGCACTGATGTTATAAAGTGAAAATGTACTTTAATATTTTAAAGTGATTTATTTTGGAGGGAATGAATCATGACCCTCGATCTTGTAAAGGCAAGATTAGATGTTGGCCATTAGATCTAGGGTTGGAGAAGGTGAAGGGTCACTTTCAGATTATAAGAGAATGCATTGGGTAGTGTGCAAGACACATTGAGAAAGAGTTTGAGAGAGATTTTTCGAGAGAGCTTGAGAGAGGAAAGAGGGCAGCAAGGAGGGCGCATTTCCCAAGAGAGATTGGGCACAAATCCCAAGGGAGTTTTCTGTGTAAGAGTGTTGGAAATTTTTGTTGTTAGAGAGGCCATACTATATGGATCCGTATAGTTCGTACAACAAGCTGGGAGGGCACGGATTTTGAGGCAGCATGCTGCATGGAAATCGAGGCATATTTTCTAGTGTTTTCTGTTGGTGAAGAGGGCAGATTTTTGTTGCTGTCCATACAGCTGTTTGTTGGCACAGATTTCAAGGTGTTGGAAGAGGGCAAATTCATACAGCAGTACTGATTTTATGGGCACGGATTTTGAGGCAAAAATTTGGGACTGTTGGGTGTTGTAAGTTATTTCTCTTGGCTGTAAATGTATTGTTGTTGCTGATATATCTTTCCTGAAGCTAATAAAATCTCTCTCTCTTTGGGTTTCCCCACATTGGGGTTTTCCCTGGCATTGCCTAAATTTCTGAGTTTTTCTAAGTTGAATGATTGTTGTTCATTGTGTTTATTCCGCTGCAAAATTGCTTAGCAATGTGTATTTCTGCTTATGGTAATTTCTGAATGTGGGTTTAGACATTTCAGAGTTCATAGAAGACAGTTATCTCTAGGTTGCTAAGTGTATGACAGAATATAGTGCATGCTAATTTTGTCATTTAATTTCTACATGGTATCAGAGCTTGGGCTCTAAGTGACAGTGAACAATGAGATTTTTGGGCAAGGATTGAAGGGGGAAATTTGTTGTTTGCTTTCCTTTGAATAGTGACAGGGAATATGGTTGCATGCATTAGATTTGAGGATCGGTTGGATGGCATTTCCAATTATTTGCAGTGAAAGGTCTGGATGTCAGTTGTTCTCAAGGAGAACAAGATTTGGAACTATGTCAGTTCTGTTGTTGTGGCTCCCATAACGCATCTTGTTGCTTTGGATTTGCATGAAGTAAAGGAGGCCAAAGATCAGAGGATTATTCTGGATGGGGTGAAGGACCACCTTATCCCACACTTGGCTGAGAAGAAGACATCCCAAGAGATGTGGGATGCACTTAAGAACTTATTTGAGGCGAAGAATGAAAACTGGAAGATGGCCTTGAAGGATACACTGCATGATACATAGATGGGTAAGGGGGAGAGTGTGTCTTCTTATCTTACTCGGGTAGCTCAAGTGAAAGATGAGCTAGTTGCAGTTGGAGAGGTCATATCGAATTCAAAGTTTCTAGTTGGAGTAGACCGTGGGATGATTTCACTCGGGAGGAGATTCGGGAAGGATCTCAGAGCAGTGGACAAAAGGAAGACAGAGTTGAGGAGAATGTTGTTCTTGCTACAAAGAGCAAGAAGAAAGGAAATTTTGGGAGGGACTTGAGTAAAGTCAGATGTTACTGTTGTAACAAGTTGGGGCACCTTGCTTCTCAGTGTCTTGATAAGAAGAAGAGGAAGGAACAGGAGGGACCTGAGACAGCTGCTACAGCAGCCATGGAGGACTTTTCTTCCAAGTATGACAAGGAATTTTATTTGGTTACTCTAGTATCCAGTGTCGGTAGTGGAGGATTTGGGGGTGATTTCAGATGGATTGTTGACGGTGGAGCCTCTTGTCACATGACGGGAATCTGGCGAGCATTCCTTATTATCACAGAGATAGGTCTTGACCAACTCGTGGAGAGTGAAGGTGGTATGGCGCAAGCTGTACGTGGAGTTGGAAGGGTTAGATTCTGACTCGAGTATAGAGGATTCTTGGAGCTTGATGGAGTTCTCTTTGTTCTAGGGTTGAGGGTTAACTTGTTCTCGGTCTCAACCTTGGAGAATGATGGATATTGTACATTGTTCAAGAGGGGACATGTATTTATCTACAGGGAGGGAGTGGACCCGGTGGAACCACAACTGATTGGTGATCGGGTGGACAGGCTGTACATTTTGCAAGGATAACCTTCAGGATATGATTTAGCATTGGATGAGGAGCAGGAGGCTCCTGAGACTGCGGTGGGCCCAAGGATTCAATCTTGCATTCAGAGAGAAGAGAGGGAGTCACTTATGAGCACCGAAAGGAGGCTTAGCTGGTGTGATCGAACCGATGCTCAGGGTGGAGTGGATTCTCCTAGGAGCTCAGGGTTCAAAGTAGTTGTCAGGAGGATGTCTTCCAGTTCGAGTTATGTGCAGGTGTTAAGGATGGCTCCAGGTTCAGAGGAAGCTCCTACTAAGTACAGTGTGATGGGACCGGATGATGGAGATGGCAGCGAGTACATCCCTCGCTAAGAGGGAGTGTTAGCTTTTTAGCTCGGGAAGTACTCTACATGTTTTTCTTGTATGTGGATGTAACCTTCTGTTTACACAACTAGGCACTTACCTTTGTAAATGGGTTTTCATAAAGTTGTGATAAAGTGATTCTTTTATTAAAGTGACATTTTTAATAAAGTGTACCTTCTAATATTAAAGTGACTTTATCTCATAAAGTGCACTTATGTTATAAAGTGAAAATGTACTTTAATATTTTAAAGTAATTTATTTTGGAGGGAATGAATCATGACCCTTGATCTTGTAAAGGCAAGATTATATCTTGGCCATTAGATTTAGGGTTGGAGAAGGTGAAGGCTCACTTTCAGATTATAAGAGAATGCATTGGATAGTGTGCAAGACACATTGAGAAAGAGTTTGAGAGAGATTTTCCGAGAGAGCTTGAGAGAGGAAAGAGGGCAGCAAGGAGGGTGCATTTCCCAAGAGAGATTGGGCACAAATCCCAAGGGAGTTTTATGTGTGAGAGTGCTGGAACTTTCTGTTGTTAAAGAGGTCGTACTGTACGGATCCGTACAGTGTATACAATTCGTACAACAGGCTGGGAGGGCATGGATTTCGAGGCAGCTTGCTGCACACAAATCGAGGCAGCTTTTCTAGTGTTTTCTATTGGTGAAGAGGGTAGTTTTTTGTTGCTGTCCGTACAGTTGTTAGTTAGCACAGATTTCGAGGTGCTGAAAGAGGGCAAATCCGTACAGCAGTACGGATTTTCTGGGCATGGATTTTGAGGCAGAAATTTGGGACTGTTGGGTGCTGTAAGTTATTTCTCTTGGCTATAAATGTATTGTTGCTGCTGATATATCTTTCCTGAAGCTAATAAAATCTCTCTCTCTCTTTGGGTTTCCCCACATTGGGGTTTTCCCTGGCATTGTCAAAATTTCTGAGTTTTTCTGAGTTGAATGGTTGTTGTTCATTGTGTTTATTCCGCTGCAAAATTGCTTAGCAATGTGTATTTCTGCTTATGGTAATTTCTAAATGTGGGTTTAGACATTTCAGAGTTCATAGAAGACAGTTATCTCTAGGTTGCTAAGTGTATGACAGAATATAGTGCATGCTGATTTTGTCATTAAATTTCTACATACATATATATATATATATATATATATCACCAAATTTATGCTGGACAAAAATGAAGTTATTTAACTCCACTTAGGTAGTTCCAAATCTTTTAATATTCCACTCTAACACTCGTAACAAGGATTTTTAGTTTTGTCATTTCCTTTATACTTTTTGCAATGGATGGATTAAGAGCACAGGATCCCAAACAACGTCTTCGTTGGACATGGTCTTTCTATTATGTATGGATCTCAGCAGATAGGCACGATGAGTGTTGTTTTTTTAGCAAACCGATTCGATGTGTCTAGGTGTCCACGGCGAATATTAGTCGACCTTCATTATATTTTATTTCTTGAATTAATGGTGTATTTCCTTCAAATTTTTTGCATCTTTCTAATAGCACGGGGAATGAAACCCTTTGAATACCACGACTATACGATTTGCAAATGGTGTTGGAAACAACATGTTTGGATGTTTCGAACTACCAGGGGTATGTTGCTTGTGGCGGCTTCCAATTATATCGAACAGCTTCATCAAACTGTTCCGAACAGCAGAGAACCTTGCAGCCTAAGTTGGCAGTGGATTGTCCAAATAACTCCTGAGTTTGTTATATTTCCAAGTCCCGATTCTTCAAGGGCAATGACCGAAATAGCCACAGGCCTAAATTTATTTCCCCCACAAATATTAAAATGGTCGACCAACTCTATTTGGATTATCTGTTGCCACCAGCAGCTCACTTTATTTTTATATTTTTTAATATTATATATATTTTATTTTATTTTTTTACTTTTATTTGATTTTTCTTCAATCTTTCTAGGGAGCAGAATAACTCTTTTTTATCTTTACGGAATCTCTGAACTTTTAATGGCCAAAAGCCCGATTGTGGTCAAAGACCTGCAAACAGAGAATTTTTTCTAAAATGGGTGTGGCTAAAACATCAATGATTTTGTTGCCAATGACAAAGAACTTGATTTCACTCTGATACCAAATGTGACAACCAAATCTAGCTCACCAATTAAATATCCAAAATATTTGGAATACAATGTAGAGATCCATGTGGATAACAAAATATATAATAAATGTATATGAGAATATGAATAGTATGAATGAATTACAATGAGAATGAGGATTGTATATATACCCACGCAAGGGTTCCCTTTTAGTAAGAGATGTGACGTTTCATTAGGAAGGTGTCTCTTCATTATATATTAATTATCAGTTATTGATTATTTGATTATTTATATGTATTTCTATTTTATATTATATTTATATTTATGTTTGTTACATTTTGTCGTCATTTTCAAGAAAGGGCAAGTACTCATACGTCTAAAGGGAGTTAGCCCTGACATAGCAGTGAGCATTGGGGTTAGAGAGGGCAATTTATACAGGTTGCAAGGCAAGCCTATTCAAGCCTTGGTACATGACAATGACAACCTATGTGAGTTATGGCACAGGAGGATGGGATACCTACACTATAGGGCGTTGTCGATACTAAGGGAGATTGACACTGGTTTTCCAGATTTCAATGTTGAGCAGCAGGGCATGTGTAGAGGATGTGCACTTGGAAAGAATGCCAAGGTTGCTTTTCCAAGCAATGAGAGTAGGTCCAAGGGGATCTTGGATCTTATACATTCTGATGTGAGTGGACCGATGTTAGTAGCATCAGTACAAGGAGCACTATATTATGTGACGTTCATTGATGACTTTTCCAGGAAAACCTGGATCTTCTTTATGAATACCAAGGATGAGGTCTTCAGTCGGTTCCGGGAGTTTAAGGCTCGGGTGGAGAACCAGACAAGGAAGAAGTTCAAGGTCGTGAGGTCAAACAATGGGGGTGAGTACACTTCCAATGACTTCAAGGATTTTTGCAAGGAGGCAGGGATCAAGAAGGAGTTGCCAATCTCATACAACCCTCAGCAAAATGGGGTTGCGGAGTGAAAGAACTGGTCCATCATCAATTCTGCCAAGGCTATGATACATGACCAGTATCTACCTATGTTTCTTTGGGTAGAGGCATGTAACACGGCAATATATGAGCAAAACAGGAATCCTTACAGGATATTGGGGGACAAGACTCTTGAGTAAGCATTCACAGGAGTGAAGCCAGACATAGGACATTTGAGGATCTTTGGTTGTCCAGTATACATTCATGTGCATGTGGAGAAGAGGAGAGGACAAAGTTGGAGCATTCATGAGAGAAGGGCATATTCGTGGGGTACAACGAGACCTCAAAAGCTTACAAGATCTCATACCAGCACAGAGGAAGATAGTTGTGAGCAAAGATGTTAAGTTCAAGGAGAACTTGGCATCTAGGAAGTCTCATGAGTTACCACCAGTAGAAGATGACGAGGAACAGGAGGCTCCAAAGGGAGAACAACGTTCAGAGACTTCCAGTTCAGGGAGTCAACCTTCAGGTGGGGAGAAGGAGTTACCCCTTCCAGCTCTGTCAGGAGACCCAAGTGGTTTATGCAGACATTGAAGGATGCTTAGGAGCATGTTGAGGCTCCTGGGAGCACACTCAGGGAGAGCAGGCCTCCGAAGAAGTTTCCAAACTTTATGGCACTAATGAGTAACATCACTGAAGAGTTAGCAAAACAGAAGGTATATCAAAATGCCATGATAAAGGATGATGTTTTGGACATTGTACCAGGACCGAAGGGAAAACCAGTTCCAGATGGCTCTTCGAGAAGTACCTTCCTCACTAAGAGGGAGGAGTGTTGATGTTTGTAGCATCGGACAGGTACTTCTGCACAAGTCTAAGTGACTAGACATGTGGAAGTTGTCCAAAGCCTTCAACCTTAGTGATTTACTTTAATTAAAGAAATTATTGTAGTAAAGTGTTTTTTATAATTAAAGTGAGTTTAATTTAATGAAATGCAAAGGTTATTAGCATTAGTGAATTAAATGAATCCTAGCCATTGATCTCAAGTGAGGTGAGATTTAATCTCAATCATCAATCACTTTGGAGATTAGGGTTATGTTGGATTCAGTCAAAACTCAAGATTATAAAAGCAAGGCTAGGTGAAGGGGAAAGGCACGTTAAGAGAGCAAAGGAGGAATTTTGCTCACACAAGGAGAACTCGGTGAGAGTGTTGAGTCACAAAGGACTATGATTCAAGTAGATCTCAACAAAGGTGAAGGACTTTCATCTAGAGATCAAGTCCAAAGGAGGAAAGTGCAGGTAGTGCAGCAAGGAGAAGAAAACCAGCAGCCAAAAATCGAAGGAGAGATTTTTGGGCAGTGGTCGTACAGCAGAAGAGTATGTTTTGCAGGTGGGTTGAATCATATGTTTCGTATAGAGCAACTGGGTGTGAGTGTATGTGTCAAACAGACAGTACAAGCACATGTGTACGCAACGGACAGAAGGCACCAGCGCGTGTGTACGCAGCGGACAAAAGGCACAGACGCATGCGTACGCGGCAGACAGACTGCACAGGCGTGGGTGTACGTGTCGCACAAGTTATACAAGGCACATACAGATCGTACAGGGGCAGCTTCAACAGAAGGGTTTCTTCAAGGCAGATTTGTCAAGTTTGTTGTAATTTGTATTTTTCCTCAGTGGACCATTTTCCCAGTAAGGGAGCCCTTGTAAGATTCGATATTATTTTAATGAGAAGTTGAATTAAAGGGCAAAATTTTCATGTGCATTTGTGAAGTTTGGTTTCCAGCTGCTTCCATTGTTTTATTTATTTCCAACCAGCATATTTTATTTTGTGAGTTGTAATTTAATTATCATCAAGGAAAAACACAAGGTAATTATTTATCTAAGTGTTGGGAATTGAGATTTTTCAACAAACAACACCTAATTCCCCACACTGGTGATATGAAGCAACATGGGTAGAAGATGCAATACAACTAGTACTACTAGACTACCCACCAACAACAAAGGTAGAAGAACCTGTTATAGTCGAGCCAGACCTAAGCATGGATGCCTCATCTAAATCCTGTTGACCCCAAAATCTCACATTTGAGATTTTGATGTCAAAGGCTAGTCTATCCTTTCCGGCCGACACAGGTTCTTTCGGACAGTACAGGGCTATCATTCAGAGATATTCTAGGCACATTGCTTCTTATTCTTGTCAGTTAGAGGATGGTGGCTTACATGAGTTGAGTTTAGAGCTTGTTCCATTGTTTTCTTGGTTATTTCAGGATGAGCTATCAGTTTCAGGCAGAGTATGAGAGACTTGCAGTATTTTGGGACACTTCTTGTCCATGATGATATTATAGACCCCTCATATCATTTATTTGACAACATATTCTTACTCCTTGTCCAATTCTGCTTTCGACAAGTATAAACTCGAGGGTATTTCGACAAGTTTTATTTTTCAGTGATGAGGTGGTACAAGTGATGATGTGGCAGGATGAGGTGGTGACCCATGTGGGGCCTAGAGGTCGCCCAACACATGCTAAATAAGGATAAATTAAAGCGAGAAAGTTTCATGCCATAAAAGCATCTTTTTTCTTTTTCACCATAAAGCAGCTTTTTGTTTTTTCTGCTTTAAAAGTAGCTTTTTGCTTTTCTGTTTTAAAGGTGCTTTTTGCTTTCTTGTCATAAAAGCAACTTTTTGCTTTTTTGCTTTAAAGTAGCTTTCAGTCTTTCCTGCTTTTAGCTTTTCTGCTTTCATCTTTTCCCTGCTTTTCTACTTTACCCTTTCTCAGCTTTTGCTTTAGCTTTTCACCTTTTCTACTTTTCCCCTTTCTTTCCATTTCCTCTCCTCTCTCACTCATTCACCCTATCTCCCCTAGTGCATGCATTAATGGCTTATTTTAGCCCAAAGGTGTGCCTCTCTCACATTTTTGGCCATAATTCCTTCATTACTCAACAGAATTGATTCATTCCACCTCCATTCTCCAAATTTCCCCCAGATTTGACCAGAAAGCTTGGAAAAGTTCGCTCCACCAGATTTAGTAGGAACCTATGTAGTGACACATGGCAGATGAATAGGGATCCACTTGGATGATGATTATTGGTTCACCTTTTTCCCAATTTGGAAAGAGCAGGGTGAGTTTCTTCTTCACTGAGCTATATATTCAACAGTCCTCCACAGTTGGAAGGTTGAACATTCAATTGCAGTAGCACTATACTCTCTCATTCTCATTTCTCTCTCAATTCTAGCTCTGGATTCTCAGTTCTTTGGAGAGCATTGTAACAGTTCATGGCTTTTCTCTGTGACGGAGCAATTCCTCTGATTTGACATGAATAAAGAGTTTTATGTGTTGTTTTTGGCCTAAATTCTTGTTGTTCCAATTGCTTTCTAAATTATTGCATGTGTTTGGAGCTAATCATTCAGTGGGGGTCGATTTGGCACCATTAGAGTGTTCTTTTCTTGCTGATTTTCTCTCCTTTTCCTTCCAATAGTTCACTATGCTTGAGTTTTCCACTCAAAAAAATCACTTTTAATTGTTTTATGCAGGTTTTGGGTGAGGTCAACTAACCCTCATTCAAAGCCCATGTTTTGTGTTGTTTGATTTGTGGTTTTGCAGGCTTAATCCTATCTATCAAGCAACACATCCTTAGGGTACCATCCCTGTGGTTGGCATGCACCAACCCAAAATGAGGGGTGAAATCATTGTGACCTTAGGATAGAAACCCCTAAATTAAGTCTAGGTTTGATTCCCTCATACTATAGTTGACTTGAAACCTAGAGTGTCAGATTTAGCCTTAACAAAATTGGCATCATTGCCGGGGAGAAATCGTAATCCCTAGTAGATGACATTTTGGTGAATTTAGTTCACCTGGTGACTCCACGAAGATCTAGAGCGACTCCACTAAGGATTTTATGCAGATCATCCAGATTAAACCCTACCTCACTATTCCCTTCAACGGACTTGCGTACTTCATCATCTTCCTCATCTACACAAACTCCTACTCCTCCTACCCCTGTTGCATAGGTAAATCATTTTCTTGTACCAATCTTTCCAATGGCAGTAGTAAATCAACCAAACCAACCTAATCCACCTAGTGTTGCATTCACTATCAATCTTTATGCACCCTTGGATTTGGCTAACGTAGCGAACCCCTTGAATGCCCTACTTGCTGGAAATTATGGCAAATGCATGCCTAAATTTGTTGGGAATAATGTTATCACTGCACAATCCCATGTTAAGGCCTTTTTGGAATATTCGGAGAACTTGGGCGTGACTAAAGAGGATGTTGTCATGAGGTTATTTGCACAATCCTTGACTTTGGATGCAAGAGACTGGTACAAGGTATTGGCAGCAAACAGTACTAATGGTTGGATCACCTTTCATGACAGATTCATGGACAAATGGTCCCACAAACAAGACAATGCTTTTCTCCTTAAGACTTTTTCTTTGATTAAAAAGAATGAAAATTAATCTCTGGAAGAATTTAATTCAGGTTTCATGAAATCTTACAATAAAATTCCACAAACTGTTAGACCTAATCCTGCAAGTGCTTTGATTTTTTACATTGAACAATTTGATGGATTGTTTGGTGTTTTCTTAAAACAGAAGGAGCCACAAGATTTGGAGGGAGCTTTCAGGGAAGCTATCAAGATGGAGAAGCACATTACCGCTACCAATCAAGCCAAGATATCGTTGCAGGAATTGCTAGATCCACAGGGCATGAAAGCCTCACAAGCCCCTTCTCAATCACTTGCCCAACCTTTTTTAGAACCCAAGAAAGAACCTAAGAAAGAGGAGGAAGACCTATCTAGCAACCCTCAAGTTGTAAGCTTGCTACAAGACTTAGTTCAAAAACTTAGTATCCAAGACAACCCTCACATCAACCCTCTTCATCCCAAAGGCCATTCAATCAACAAAGGAAAAATTGTCAAGCCCATAGGAACTTTGAAAACCTAAAAAATCCCAATCCTACCCCTAGGGCGAACTTTGTTGGGCAAAATTCACATGATTTAAACCCGTACTGTAGACCTTGTGACATGCCTCACCCTGAAGAAACTTTTCAACTATTTGCCCAATATGCACATGTCTTCTTAGGTCAAATAGTCATGAGGATAACATGGTCAATATGGCGGGAGAATTCCATGAGCATGTCGAAGACTCTCGAGACTACCCGTCCGCCCATTCCTCAAAAATTCAATCTCACAATAGGGGTGTGTTTCAGATTGATTGTATTATCCACAAAGAAGCCAAATCCACCTTAGAGTCACTAGTTGCATGGCCTACTAGGAAGGAAGAGATACAAAGAGCTAAAGAGATTCGCATGGCTAGGCTTGAGGAACTCCAAAAACAGTATGTTAGGAGGAACAAAGCCAAATATCCCCAAACTGTTAGGGACCCTTCTTCATCAAGTCCGCCAATCAGCCAAGCAAAAAATGCAATTTTGACAACACCACAAGAGCCCAAGTAAATTATTCCTTCAGTTTTTTATCAGAATAAGAGTGGGCAGACTACAAGAGGATTTTCAATCAGCGGTACAACCACAAATCAGCAAACTGTCCAAGGTAAATCTGTTCCAAATCAGCAAACAGTTCAAGGTAATGTTGCTGCCCCTAATGCTTGTTATCGCACAGTTTGTAGATGCAAGAAAGGCTAAAGAATAGTAGGTCAAACTGGCGAAACAGGAACCTTCCCCACCCAATGTCACCACAATGGGGAGGCTCTTTCTATTTACCGCCAATAATAGAGTATAACCAAAGAAAAGAGAAGCACCTGCTTGAGACAACACAAGAACGAGACTAATATGAGCAAATCTTAGTTAGTACTTCATAAATCAATGACTATCTGATATTCAACGTAAGCAATTTGACAGTAAATATTGACGAAATCAATGTTTGCAAAATGGCAATGATAAATATGTCACTTGTCAATAAATACTGGAACGATGTAGCATTCAATGTAACAAATCAGCTACAATGAAACGTTGTTGCATCAAGATCAAATAACCAAGGGTGACTTCAGCATTCTAGGGTTAGTAGGTTAGGGTTAGTGTAGTTATGGTTTCAGTTCAAAAGAGATTTGAGAGTGTTTGAATTTGATTTCACTTCAACGCTAGAGGCTGGAGATCAGTGCCTTAGGGTTAAATGGAGTCAAAAGGTGAAGGACGCACAAGTTGAAAGGGATGAGATTCCAAAGGACTAGAGGGAAAGGTTTCAAGGTGTTGCTAAAGCAGGGCCTCAAAGACGAAACCCTAGGGGAGAGAGGCTCACTCCGGTGTTGCAAAAGTAAGGCCTCGTGCTCTCTCCTCCTTCCTGGCAAACGGCTAGCTCAGATAAAGCACAAAAACAAGACGAGAGAGCTTAAAGAGGGAGAGTGTTGCTGCGGCAAGGCTCTTTCTTCAAACCCTAAGGGAAAAACAGCCCTAGGTGTAGATAACCTAGGCCTAGGACATCTCCCTCTCTTGGATTTCTAAAAGTACGACTAGCAAAGGGGAGAGAGAAGCAAGGAGTGTAGCTATGGCTAGGCTCTCTTCTTCTCTTTCAATGGCTAAAGGTTTCTCTATCAGGGGACATGAGACAACGACCTACTTGTGTGTTTGTCCCCTAGGGTTTTGATTCAGCAAGTTTATAAGCAATATGCAAGAAATTCAAACTACAACCATTCAATAAGAAGTTTTGCAAAAAAAAACACTTACAATTCATGAAGAAATAACCATGCAAACCCTAGTTGTAACACCTTCCTTCAAGAGAAACACCATAAATGCCAAAAAATTCTCTTCCTTCAACAAGTGTGCATCACTAGTTTAGCCAAAAACCCCAATAGGGCGCTAAAAATCAGACCTCACTATGAGTGAGTGATAATTGATGATAAAAATGAGAGTGAAAACCCTCAATATATAGTGTATCAATGACCTAATTTACCTTTTAGGTCATAAAAAGGCCAATATGGCCATAATGTCAAAATCATATTGTTTTTACACTAAATGTTGAATAAAAACCCTAATCAAGAAAAAATTAGAGTAAAAGACCCTTCAAGGGAGGCGCTAGGCCTTTCTAGGGCAAATGAGACACCAAGGAGCAAAACGTTAGCCCCCCAGGGGCCTCTCCAACATGCCATTGCTGCCCAGTCTGCCTCCAAAAGCATCCATGAAGCTGGATGACGTCATGGTGAAGATGGAGACGTCCCAAGCCTTCCAAGGTTGGCGTTCCACTAAAGAGGGGTCATTTACCCCAAGTCTAGTCCTGTTGGAGTGCCTCTGATGGAAGGTCCTCTTCCTCTCTGGTGCAAAAGCCCTGATCCATCTCCATCCTGTCTCTACCCCCTGATGGGGTCTCAGCATCCATCTGGTGAGCTCTTCAGCCCCATGGAGGTCCGAACTGGTCATCTCCCCATCTGTACCGGTCCAAATGGTACCTGTCCGTCGGGCATGGTCCTACACATCAAAAGCTACGCCCTCCATGGGCTCATCAGTCATCGGGATCATTGCAATGTTAATCACATCTCATCATCAATATTATTAAACATATGCATAAAAACCCTAATACATCATTCAATAGCTCAAAGACATTAAAAAAACCTACAATACAAGATTGTACAAAAAGACAAGACGTCCTATTGGGTTAGTGTCCACAAGAAAAGGAAAGTTCCCAGGAAGATTTCATCCAAGCCATGTAAGTGAGGTGATGTGGCTAGGGGATGTCCCGACATGTGGGTGCAGTGAGGGCCAAGGATGCATAATGTTATCTGTGGGTGCCTTTGTAGAAGGCGAGTTGTACCTGGGTGCATTTTTTCCAAGCCCATTCTTGCCTTTATTCTTTTTCCTGCTTTATTTTTTTATTTGCTTTTTCTTCTTTTTCTTTGTATTCAAGGGCTAACTAGAGGACACTGCCTTGGCATGGTGACCAGCGCTGACAGTGTTACCCACAAGTACTTTCACAGAGATGAGAAGGTTGGCTCGTGATGAGACCCCCTTTCCCTTGGCCATGCAACCAAAGGTCACTGCCCTGGCATGGTAACCAGATGGTGGCAATGTCATACTGTTAGGTACCCATGAACCTAATAGGCTAGCTCGTGATGAGACCCCCTATCCTCTGACTAGATCTTGTTTGTTATTTTCCGGGTCCCTCTTGTTTCTTGCTGAGAGGCCTTTTATTGCCTTCTCGGGGATCCCTGGGGAAAGCATCTCGAGGTTTCACTTTTAGGCTTTTGTCTTTTACCAGCTGCTTTTACCTTCGGGGCCTTTAGCCCCTTCTTCCCACGAGATAAGGTGCAATCCTACAAATAGGTCAACCCAATGCCCGGACAAGGAGAATGAGATAAATGAGCGGGAGATAAGATGAAACAGTGGTGCTATGATGGGAGCGGACGATGGCTTTTCAGAAATTCCCTAGTGGTAAACCAAAACCTACGGGCACAAGCTTGCTAGGGCACCCTGACAATTCACCAAAGCATGGTCATACGGGCAAATGTAAGATCCAAGCAATTGTTAGAGATAAAAGGAATTAGATGCATATTTTTAAAGGTTTTAATGATCAAAAGTGACACATACCATGATACCTAGACCAATTACCTCATGGAGCAAGAACCTCTTCTGATACAAGACCAAGCCGATGGTGATGGATGTTGTTGTTGCTAACAAGACAAAGCTGATGGAAGAAGAAAAGGATGGGCCCTCTAGGGCCATGCTCAGGTCAATCCTGCTCTCGGTACTCCATTTCTAGGACCTGTGGGCCTCGAGACATGATCTCCTAGTTATCCCTAGAAAGCGAGGATAACATCTAGCTCCAACTCGGGGACATGTGCTCACCGTAGAGCGCATGAGAACCTCAGCATCTCTGGCATAACCTGCAGACCTGCTCAATCTCGATAGGGGCATCAGTAACAAAAATGGGGTGGTAATGCCACCCCAGCATACATATAGATATATATATAAACTGAAAGAAAACAATCAATAATGCAAATGTGAAAGCAAACTAACATGAAATGCAAATGGTATAATACACGAATACAAAATGCCTACTTACCTGTACTTACCTGTGAAGTCAGGTCCCCCCACCTTGGTGGGGTTTGAGGAGGTGCCCGCTGATAGGTAATGGGCGCCTTCTTCCTTCTAAAGTGGATAGGTAATATGAGTCATTAACTGATTCCATTCCAACTTTGAAGGGTCTGAGCCATGACTGAGTGCTTCCTTTTACATTGGTTGGCTCTCCTTTCTGGGTATCCCACATCCATACCATGTCTCCCTCCTTGTACTTTCTGACTTTGTATTT